>JAEQBH010007995.1:0-216685 GCA_016808115.1 Tetrastigma voinierianum | reverse complement strand
TTGGTACTCATGATTAGGGCTCCACTCGATTAAAATATTCGAAGTTTGAACTTTATCGAGGTTTTTTTAGATATTTTTTATTTTTTGATAATACATTTATTACGATTGAGAAGATATCAATAACCTCTAAACTCCTGACTGACTGAAATCTTTTAAATATTTTCATCATCCGATAGCATATTCACTAATTATATCGGTCGAAGTACAGTTCGTTCGATACATACTTATATCATCTGATCATTTACATATTTTCACTTTCTAGTATTACATTTGTCACATGATAAGATATCTACCATTCAATATACCCATTTAACAATATTTAATGACATGTAATCCTTTAAAAAACAAGAATAATGATGTTTCCACTTTGATTCATGAGATAAATAATATTTTTGAGGTGGGTTGATTATATAAAGAAAAAAACTCTTTGGGCTTGTTTTTAAAAATCGTTAAAAATATTTTTCAAACACGTGGTAATATCATTTCTATTGCTATCAAAACTTTTTTCGCTTTCTTTCTCGAATTTAGTGTTTTATGTTTTTTCATAATAATAATAAAATAAAAATAAAATCAGCGAATCAAACGCTGCTTTCATTGCTAAAACATAAAAAACATATTCCGTTATAATCATACGGTGTTTGTCTTTTCATCAAATAACATATAAGAGTTTCACCTATTATATTTTTGATCGGACCATGAGGTGTCTCGAGCGGGTTCGTGCACACACATAATGAGCCTTTAAGTCATACCATATCATAAAACACAACTGCATTCCCAAAACTCGAACTCGAGATCACTGGTTAAGTTATAGAGTTTCATCCGTTATTTACCATCATTATGTATAAATAACGATGTAATTGTGGGTTACTAACTTGAATGCATATAAATAATTACCTTGATTATACATCTTACTCCTTCATTAATCATATTTATTATATCCATATCGAGTCTCGTAGCGATAGAGTTATAAATGAGTTATTCATTTAATTCCTCCATTACTCATATTCATTATGCACGTGTTAAATTTCATAATAATTGGGCTACAAAAGTTATACACTATTTTAAATCGATAAATTTATCGACAGTTAATAATACACCCATGTAAAACACATAATCAAAAAAATGATACAATCCTGTAAGACGTTAACACTCATTATCCATGTTAATAAGAAATGTACTTCCGCCTCAAGCACCTACACATTTGACGAACATGATTTGATATAATGACTATGTTAGATCGAACTATGTCATCTGAACCGTCAACACGAAAATATACGACGATAAACACGCCTATCAGACGACGACAAAACAAAAAACAAAGTTATAAACAGCGAAAACTCTGCTTCTGTTCTCAGAAATTTCCTCATTTTATATCGTCTTGTTATTTTCTAGCCTTTTTTTCTCAAGCAAAAAATGTGATTTTAATATCTTGTTTTTCAAAGGTCATTAATGATTTATTATTGCTTTATTATCATTGCCTTATTACTTATCGCATTTGCCATTGGGCCGTTTGTTACGACGCGGGACAAGCTTTTCTACTATTGCTCATTGTGAACATTTTATTTCAGATGAAAAGTCGACCAAACGTATTAAAATGAATTCAGCAAGAAAAGATATCATATTATGATCGTCAATATGTTAAAAAACTGGAGTCGTAGATATTTTAATCACTAAATTATCAATTTTGTAGGCTTCATGCCAATTCTATCATACGTCATTCGTCGCTTACGATTTTTAGCACTCAGATATCAATACAGGCAGAACCGAGCCGAGTAGAGACAGTGCCCCACGCCTGGCAAAGATACCGGCACCGCTTATCGACCGACGGCACCCAGCCTGGCGGCACCCTGGCGACCACGAACTTTAATGGCGTCAACACGCGCGCCTTACCGCTTAACTTAATAAATCCAGCCTGTGTCGAATTTAACGAAATAACGCCGAGCCAGCCAGTGAAGAGCTCAACTCGATTGTACCAATCAATATATCGATTATTGCGGTGCTTAAATCAATAAGATTAATTTTCTTTTTCCTTTTAAGAAAAAAAAAAAAAAACTAGGCTTGCACTATGGGCCGTATGAAAAAAGGGGTCAGCCGAAATGGGCTGGGCTGGGCTGAGAGTCGGCCCAATAAATGGAAGCCCCAAAAACAAGATAAGCCCTAGGATTTCATTGTCAGGAGTCAGGGACAGAGGATTGGAGTCAATAACGGGCAACGACTTTTCTTATATACAACAAAGAACTGTGATAATTTTCATGATAGCTCATAATAATTTTCAAATTCCAACTTCTTTTTGGATGAAAACCCAACCCCTCTACCTTCTAATTCGTTTCAATCCATCTTCTGATCCTATTTCTCCCTTTCATCCGCCTACCAGGTTCTCGTTTTCCTCTCTTTTTTCTTCATGATTTATAATAACTTAATTTTGATTCTTGATTTTTTTTTTATCTAATTTTAGTGTAAATGTTTTGGATTTTGGTTGTTTAATAGTTATGCAGTCTCAATTTCTTGTACTTTGTGCATTCTATTGGGATTATTTTGTCTGCTTGTTTATTTTTGCGTGAAGGATTCTTGATTTTTGTGTGATTTGTCTGGTCTGACGTTTCAATCGGGTTTTTCTTTGTGCTTAGATTATATTTATGATCGGTTTCTTGTTCTTAATTCTTCCAATTTTGGGTTTGGGGAAGGTGGTTGCAATAATGAAATGCTCAAAAGCTGGGGTCTTGTGATCTGCAGTTTGTACTTGCATATTCCTGAATTCGGAATTCCCATCATAGCAATGTATATGTTTGATTTAGATAAGTCTTAAGAGATTGAAGTTTACACAAGTCGAAACATCGACAAAAATTCAAAATGTGCGTATTAACTTCTTTTGTTCAGCCGCTGCTGAAACTTAAATAATTTTCAATCTGACTGTTCCTGAGACGATGATCTTGTTTTACACTCCCTAATATGGCTACGATGATGATTGCTGCTGGCAGCACATCCAGCTGGTTCCCCAAGAACCGTCATAATCTCCCAATTTTAGAACCATTTCATACAACATGAATGACAGAATGGAATTAGGCACATTCCATCAGGAAAAAAGGGCGTAAAACAGCAATATTTAACTCCAAAAAGATGTCCAATTTTCTAAGTAAAATGCATCATTCAACAATCGGCAATCCTCTTATGTTGTTGCCGTTATGAGGTAATAGCATCTTCTAAGAGTATCAATACACACCACCACCCATTTCACCCCCATAGCGCTACATGCTTAGTTCTTTTGCTTAATGGCCAAAGCTTTGAAACATGTAGATACCAACAAAGCATTTGAACTAAATGCAATTGAATTTTAGCCAACGAAAAGAATAATGAAGCTATTTTATAGCTTATTGCTCCAAGTGGAGCTCATCCTGTAGGTAATGAGGTACACCTTTGCTTGTGCAACTCCTATGTAAAGATGTCATCAAAACATGTTTAGTGAATATTCATCCAAAATTTATCGAGTCATACAACAGAAGAGGAGAGTTTTGGTTATCAATTATTTCCAGGAGCAAGCAATTCCAACTTTCTTGAGAATAAAAAAATTGATGCAATACTGCATCGGGATTTAAACTGATGTATTTTTTATTCATCTTGTAATGATCTTCCACAACCATTCCAGATATCATCTTTGGTGGTGGTTGCAACTGGATAGAAGGCAGGCAAATCATTTTAAAAAAAGAAGAAACACGACTTTGATCTGTAAATGCTATGCCACTTTCCATGTGAAATAATTGTTCATGTGATTATTTGATATAATTTTGAACTAAAATTTCCTGTTTCTTTAATTTTGTAGATGGGGGATGGAAGCCCTAATTACACGGTGGACGAGGCACTTGTGGCCATGGGATTTGGAAATTTCCAAATTCTCGTGCTTGCTTATGCTGGGATGGGCTGGATTTCAGTTTATGAAACATGTTTCTTTGTAGGACCAGCTGCAGTCTACGTGGGGTCTTTCCTCTCTCATAAAGAGAGCTTAATAACTATTAGGTGTAGTTTTTGCTGGCATGCTAGTTGGGGCATACACATGGCATTGTTTCGACAAATCATGGTAGAAGGTGTATTCGCTTCCATTTCCATGCTTAGGTTGTAATAGCGTATCTTCTTTACTTAAACAGCTTCCCCCTCTGATTAGGTGCCAGATGTTGTTTGTTTAATTGAACAAACTTGGATAGATCATATTTGAACTAATTCTTTGCTATTCCAAGAAGTTATTTTTATCTTCTAATTTTTTCTGGACAGTTTTTTTTTTTGTTTTATCTTTTTTGCTTGTCTTTTTATTGCATATGTGCCTCATGTGTGGGTAATCCACGATGTTTTTCTTCTCGCCTTGTCTTTTTTTTCTTTTTCCTAGGAAGCAATTCTAGGTGTACCATAGCAAAACATTCTTAGCTCCCATATTTCAAAGTTAATTCAGTCAAAGTACCTGTTTCTTTTATTGTCTCCAATGGATTGAATTTAAATGATTTATTATGTAATTGTTACATAGTAGCTACAAATTTATTGTCTCTATCTCTTTCTTGTAGCAATTACATGTAGGGAGCATGGGTGGGGGTGGGGAATCAATCTTTGCTTGTATATTCATTTACAAATTTAATTGGGAATTCCAAGATTCACCACCAACTTACTACAAGTATTCCCATTAGCTAAGAATTTCATAACTTGTAATGATTAAAAAAGCATATTGAACTATGACAGAAACTTTAAAACACTGCTGCACAAAAATACGCTTTCTGAATCTCTAAAATTACTCTCTTAAAAAATACAAACGGGAGTATTAATTCCATTATATTACATGGTCTATAAAGTAGCTTTCCTAAAAATATGGATTAAACTAAAAAATAAAAAGCTAACAAACTAACAAACTAACAACACTTTATACATGTCAACAATGATAATCAATACTCTTATGGATTTAGTGTTTACTCTGTCTAATATAGTAAGCCGACCAATAATTCCCCTTTTTCTTATTTTTGGAGAAAACATATTTTTACTATCCATTATTGACTGCTATTCTAAGTAACTGCCATTTTGTTTTTCTAAAATTTATCATCGCATACTCTTTCTTGCATTAATTACATAGTTCCTTACAGATAACCCTCTAAATTGTAAGAGTGTAGAGAACACAACTGAAGCCCAAAAAACCTCAATTCTTTATTAGATTGTCATATATCAACGAAATGCAGAGTATAGCATTTGGAGTAACACATTTGAACAGATTCTTTGCTCAATGTGTTTAAGATATGAAACTCTATAATCCAATCTTCAAAGTAGTAATTGTCTATCAACTGAAGATTCAATTAACGTGCGTGTTCGTGTTGTACTGCTCTACTGCCGTGATGACTAAGGATTTGGCTTAGGCTATTCTTTCTAAAAAAAAATTATGTCAATGCAGTTTTTGTTTTCTATAAAGCTTGAGAATTTGTATGATTTATTTTTCTTGTTTTGATTGTCTTATTTTCTTTCTTTGCCCAGGAAGGACTTATCACAGCAGTGGTGACGCCTGCTGCTGGTTTTCTGAGTGCTTTTTCCCAAATTATATTTCACTAGTTTCTCTTCGTTGTTTAGTTGGTGTTGGTTTGGGAGGTGGTCCTGTACTCTCATCTTGGTTTCTAGAGTTCGTTCCTGCTCCAAACAGAGGCACCTGGATGGTTATTTTTTCCGGTTTCTGGACTGTTGGAACAGTTCTTGAAGCTTCACTTGCATGGGTATGTTGGTGATTACCTTATCATTAGTGGTTGCAGTGACACAGTTTCTTCATGGATTTTGATCCCTTTATTAGTCTCTATTTCCTTAGTTTCTATCTTTAATCCTGGAGATAAAGAAGATAGAGTGTTGGTTGATGCTTTTGATTTTATGTAAAACGACATTTATGTGATTTTTAGGATCCTTAGCAGATAGAAGTGAGACTTTAATCCTTTGGTAGCGTATTTTTATTAATTAGATGTTTTAAAAAATAGGCTACTAGCATGAGTAACGTCATTTTATCAATCATTGGGTCAGATGCATGCATCAAGGTTTTTATATTGAAGAAATTCAGTACCAGTTTTCTTGAATAGCCAATGATTTAGATAGGCTTTGTTACACTTCTCGTAGTACTAACAAAATGGTTTAGTGTTCATCATGCCTAGCTCATGTGGTAGAGCGCTTAACGTTTCAATAAGGTAGGGCATAGAGGGAGGGGTCCCTGTTCGAGTCTCATGGACAATTTTACTATATCAGGTTCAAAGTTGTACTGTCAAAAACAAAATGGGCCGTTGAGTGTTATAACCTATCTCGGGACCAAACCTCCATTCCGATCCAGATACCCTTTGCTCCACAGTGGAGAATTGATGTAAATATGTGTAGGGCTAATGTGGAACACTATGGCATCAGCAACGGGTATTAATTAGTGTATCAATCACCCATGAACCTAGAAAACCGAGGAAGAACCCTACACTAGTTCTACTCTTGCTCTCTACTTTGGATAAGTTTTTAATATATACCAAAGAAGTTCAAGAGAAGACGATTGGTTAATCTATAAAATGTTTAAAAAATTCTCCAATCTGAGTTTGAGTCATTTTTTTTATCAGAAACGAGAAGATAAATATATTGATAGAAAAACAGAAGTACAAATGAAGGAAGAGATTTCCTTTCGTCACTACAAGAACTTACAAAACCCATACTAAAGTGAAGAATTACAAACCGCTTCCCAATTTAGAAGTAGAGCTGAAAGAGGAACCCCTCTAAAAGCAATGGTACAATTTGCCATTAAGTTTTTCCCCTAGTAGAATTTCCAAAACCTCTAAACACAATGATGAACTTATCTTCTATATTCCTTGGAGAAACTCACATCGATTTTGCTAAATTAAAAAGCTTTTGCCACAACCCAATAGGGAATGAACAACGAAGAAAAATATGATCTATGGACTCTCCATCTCCTCTACAAAGAGTACACCACTGGGGATTAAGGGATTTATAAGGTTGTCTTAGGTTTTCCCCCACTGGGTACTCTTGGCAACACAAACAACACCTTTAGCCCATGAGAGGAGGTCATTTATTGACACCTTGAAGTTTAGAAAATGTTGATTTTTTTTACAAGATTAGGATCTTTCTGCTATTATCCATTGCAACAAAGATGCTTGGCTGGTAATCTTCGTTCTTATGTTTTTACAGTACGTCATGCCGACATTGGGTTGGAGGTGGTTACTTGCACTCTCTGCTCTTCCTTCATTGCTTCTTCTTGTATTCTACCGGGTGACACCTGAGTCACCTAGGTATTTATGCCTGAAAGGTAGGAAAACCGAGGCACTTAGCATTTTGGAGAAAATAGCAAGAATGAACCGAGCAGAACTACCTTCTGGTATTCTTGTTTCTGATCACCAAGAAAAGGTACCTGAGAAGAGCAATCCAACAGAAGGTACAAAGTTGCTCACAAAAGAAGCAGATGCCGGCCCAAGTTATAAGGATATGGATTCTAATATGGGAGGCGGTCTCTCATCATTGTTTATTTCTGTCCCCAAAATTGGTCAGATCGACGCTTCTCTTGTGGATGGTATTCTTTGGGAATGCATTTTCGTATTATGGTCTCGTGCTGCTGACTTCTGAGTTGAACAACAGACATAATAAATGTGGGGGGACTGAGCTTCAATCTGAAAAGGCCCAGAATATTAACTACAAAGATGTTTTCATCACTAGTTTTGCAGGTACTCTTTTCTACTCATCTCTTTAACGTTTTTCTTTGTTATCAATAATATTTTTCTTACCAATGGAAGAAGATCGAGTAATATTTTCCTTTGGTTCACCTCCAGAGTTTCCTGGGCTCCTTTTGTCAGCTGCCACGGTTGATAGACTAGGTCGCAAACTGTCAATGTCATCAATGTTCTTCCTCTGTTGTATTTTCCTATTCCCGTTGGTATTCCATCAACCTCAAGGGTTGACAACAGTTCTTCTGTTTGGAGCTCGCATATGCATGACAGTAACCTTTACGGTCGTCTACATATATGCTCCAGAGGTAAGTTGAGAAATTATTCTTTTTCATTTGACAATAATGTTGTGAAACTTTTCAGACAAGAAATTCTGAAAATGTCATGCTCCATGGGTACTCATATTTTTGCAATATTGAAACTCTATCTCCTCATACTTTTTAACTCAGCTAGATTATCTTCATCTCTCTCTCTCTCCTCACACACGTACACACTTTTTTTTTTCTTTTCTCAAATTCGTATTTTATCATCTTTACAATTTCCGTTAACCATCCCATATCTACATGCCTGTTCTCCCCATTCCTTTTTTCTGCATAAAAATCGAACAGGTATAGTAATTCTGTGCTGATTGTGTTACAATTCTGTAATCTCTATGCATAAAAAGAACAATAGGATTCATATTCATTTGGGTATTGATTGGAACAATTCCTTTTGATTAGACCAATTCTGGTTTGGGTGATCTTTTGTGGAATGATGATCATAAGTGAAAAGCCACACAAATTCAAAACGTTGTTCTATATTAGTAGTTCCAGCTTTTATGCGAATTATTTTGACAATATCTGATAAAATAAATAAATAAATAAATAAATCTTAACAACAATATCAACAGAAGCAAATCATTTTTTTTATCACTTGGGAAAAGACAACAGATTGTAGGAAAACAATCCATGCTTACTAAACTCACATAACTCTCATATCCTTGCTCCATTATTTGTTTGTATGATCCATTTGCTAATCTACAAGCTCTTAGGCCATGTTAGATTCCCATAAAGTGCTAAGAAATTAAAGAAAAACATATATCAAGAAAAACAATTTCCTCATATTTGGTCTGATCAAGGAATATTAAATATGATTGAAGTTAGTTAGAAACTTACGCATTTTTTAATTAGTGTTAAGAAACATGTTATTCATATTAAACCCAAATCCTACAAGCTTGAACTTTTAGGAGAGTTGGTCGTTTAACATGATATTAGAGCTTGGTTTGACAAGAGGTCCTATGTTCGAATCACTCTCTACAATCTGAATATTTGATCCTCATTTGTAATATCGAATGTCCATATGGACTTTGTAGTTTGTTCGACTCTCCATGTGAGCTGGTATGGGAGACGCTTTTGCACGTGAGGAAGGTGTTAAGGAAGTATGATATTCATACACCCATTATGAGTCCCACATCGCTAAGTTACAGTTTGACCTTGTGGGTTTATAATGACTTGGGCTCTCTCCCCTTGACAATTAGCTTTTAAGGGTGAGTTCTACCCATGTGGTGGTAACAGTGGGTATCGTAGTACCTGCTTGGGATGAATTGTCCCTGAATAGTGGGAGGGTCAAGTACCCATGAAAAGAAGATGGGGTCTACAAAGTCACCATGTTAATATTTTTAGAACCCCTTTCACTTCCCACTAAAAGGTCTATAGCAGGAGGAAGGTTCCTCCATATATATTCACTTCAATTGGACTGTGTCCAATCGATGTGGGACTTCCAACATCATCTAATATTCTTCCTTTTTTAACATTATATCAAAGCTCTAATAAGCTAGAGTTCTCAAAAATTCTAGTCTCCCCTCATATATTTATCTGTCTAATTATAAATTATCATAAATATGTGATTTGTCTGTGTTAAAGGCATGATATTCATATTAAACCCAAAATTCTATAAGCTTGAGCTTTTAAGAGAAATGTCATTTAACATCAGACAAAAGTTCCTATTTTGAGAAAAGGTCTCTTGGTCTTATTTCCTCTCTGTAATTTATTTCTCATTTGTTGATTTGAAAGTCTATAAAGGATTTTATTTGGTTTGTTTGACTTTCCACATGCAGGTATGAGGCTACACGTGAGGATCTTAAGTAGTTATTACGATATATTCATATTCAACCAAAATTTTACAAGCTTCGAACTTTTGGCAGAGAGTTTGGCTGCATCGCTTTCACGTATTATTTGTTCCCAATATAATGCAACTTCCCATCGTAACTAGTGACGATTCGCAGCATCGGGTCGTGTTCGTGTCGCTGGCCAAACCATATGATTCGCCTAACATTAATCAACCCAAACACGACACGAATAATAATCATATTAAAAATATATATTCAAACACGACACACTTATTAATCGGGTGATACGACACAACACGACTATAAACAATTTATTCAAGATTATATTTGGGTTCAACTTGTTAGGTTTGACACGAATAATTTGTGAAACTTTGACACGAATTCAACCCAAATCCACTAATTTTGAGTCTTGTTAACGAATCGTGTCAAATTTTGCCAATCCTAAGATTCAGGACCAAGAAAATAACTCTCCATGTGTTCTCTTCAATTGCAGATATACCCAACATCAGTCAGAACAACAGGCGTCGGAGTTGCAAGTTCAGTAGGAAGGATCGGAGGAATGGTATGTCCTCTTGTTGCAGTAAGTCTTGTTCATGGATGCCATCAAAATACTGCTGTAATTCTCTTTGAACTCGTAATCTTTCTTTCTGGGATATGCGTAACGCTCTTCCCGTTCGAGACGAAGGGCCGGGAATTGAAGGATACCGTATCTAGCTCAGAACAGATCAATTCTTTACTATGATGAACTTAAACAAACACCCGGGGAGATCTTTAATCCCCAGATACTCTTGATTCAGAAATTGTATTGTTTGCAGAAGGTTGAAGATGATCATCTCCTATGCTTTCATACTAAATGTATGTTTTTCTTAGACACTTTTTGTGAATTCATATGGAAAGAATGGTCACATCTTCCCTTGTTCATTCTTTCATGCTAGGTATTCTGTTTGTATCTATGGAAGACTTGAAATTTGTATGATTTTCTGTTGGTATAATTTGAGGAATTATTCTCAATAAATGATTGTTGGTACTCGCTTGATTTGATTCTAAGCTTCGTTTGGAAACCTGGAAAGAAGTAGCGAAAAATAGAGTTAAAAAGCTTAAACGGTAGTTAAAATTTCCGAGTGAAAAATAAAAAAAAATTGGCTTTAAACCTTTTTTTTTTTTCAATACACTTAGCTTTCGCGTAGTATTTATTATTCGAGCTCAATAGGAAAACTCAACCCAAAAGACAGTGTTCTCGATATTTGGTTAACCTTTCTACGCAAGATACTTCCACACTCATAACCGATACTTTTGATCAGATATTTCCCACCCTTAACGCCATAGACCCGCCACTGAGTAGTTTACCCATACCCTATCTCGAGCACTAGTAGCCCTTTCCCCGCTTACAGACGGTTTACCGGAAACAATAAATGATAGTGACAAAGTTCTCTATCAGAGAAATTTCAACCTAAAAGTTAATTCCGCTTTCGATAAAGGGATAACCTTTAAAAGTTTTAAGAAGATTATAATTTCACAGTTCGATATGATATCGTATCATTACCCACCCCTGTATAACCCGGCATCCGTATTACTTACACTTGGTCAACTTTCACTTTAAACCTCTCTCGAAGACCAGTGCTTTTCTCGCATGACGGTTTCAAATTTAAATCACCAAATGAGCAAGACTCCAAGCTTCACAAGAACAACCCAAAAAGACCGACTGATAATGAGAACTTCTCAAGCTTAAATACCACTTCACAATTCTCATGAATCCGATGCGGATCGTGTCCCCTCCCTATGCCTACTTATCAACCAACCCAAAAGACCACCCGATGTCGGTAACTTCTCGCCTTAAATACCACTTCACAATTTCTCATAACCGATGCACGCGTCTCTTCCCTCCCTCTATGCCTGCTTAATACCAACCCAAAAGACCGACCTCGACAAGCGTGGTAACTTCTCTGCTCTTAAATTACTAATTTCACAATTTCTTGCGGAACCGATGTGGATCGTGTCCCCTTCCCTCCTATGCCTAGCCTTTAGAATACCAACCCAAGACCGACCGATAAGCCGTGGCAACTTCGTGCTCTAAATACCACTTCACAATTTCAGAACCGATGCTGATCGTGTCCCTCCCTCCCTCTACGCCCAGCCTTAAATAAATTTCAACCCAAAAGACCGACCGGGATAATGGTAACTTTTCAAGCTCAAATACCACTTCACAATTTATGAACTCGACGCGATCAGATCTCCTCCTCCTACGCCCCGCCTTGAGCCAAATGGTTTCTATCACACGACTATACATGATGAGCAAAATAATTATAATTTTAAAAAATTGAGATTCGTTTTTTTTTTAATTTTTTATACTAATGAGTCAAAATTCATATTTTCCCATATATATTAACGTGCAATGTTTCCATAAAGAATGTATTTATAAAAAAATTATTTTGTATATATTTATTTACGAGACAAAACTTTTTGTTCCTAATAAAATAAATAGGCTTTAAAAAAGATTTTGAAGAACTATTTTTAAAAATATTTTTAAGAACTAATTTTAAAAATATTATCATTCAAGTCATTAAGTTATGAAATTTTGTTTCAATAGAAATAGTATATGATAATGTGAGGATGACATCAAAAGTATGAAGAAAGTAATGCGTAATAATCACATAGTATTTTGATCTGCCCATTAAATAAATAATATAAAAAATATTAAAGTTTGATTAACGTAAAATAGACGTAGTTAAAAAAATGTCATCATAAAGATAATCAATAACTTAAAAATAATTTATATTAAAAAAACTTAAAATAATTTATGGATAATTTTTCTTTAAAAATTTCATAAACACGTGGAAGAATAATGGGTATGGTATGAAGAACTACAATTTCACTTGGCACCAAAGTTTGACCTGGATTATTATTTTTTATTTGTTTATTAAAATTGCATAAAAATTTAAAATATTTAAATAGTTTTATCAATTTCATTTTAGAATTCGAAATAAAAACTTAGTTTATAAGTTTTTATTTTCTTATATTATAAGTTTTCTTATAAACATTTTTTTAAATATATTTAATTTTAAAAATAAAATTAATATTAAGATAATTTAAAATATTTTAATTTACAAACACATAAACTATTATAAAAAACTATTCACTCGCTTTAAATTTCAAAACGCAGCCAAGTATGGCGCTGATAAAACTCTTACCATTATCATGATACTTTCCGCTTCAGAATATGATTACCCCGATACGATACGAATTAACACGTTTTTAACGCTACAAGATAAACTCGCTTAAAGACATTTCTCATTATCCGATAAAAAAAAAAAAACAATTTTCTTATAACTTAAAAAAAAATTAAAACGTCTTAAAGATTATGTAAAATTTTAAGCAAAATATTAATTAAGTTATGTTTTTTTGCATTTGTTGATTTAGGTGAAACATATTCAAATAATCATATAATCAAAATAAATTTCTAGCACATAATTAATTATTATAATGATAGGTTTATAGATGTAAAAAAAAAATTACAAATTCTAGAAATTATTGTAAATCTTCATGTTTTAAAAATCACATCGAATAACATTCCTAGTCCCGATTAAATCTGATTCGATCATGCTTCAACACTCGATTCAATCTCTAAATCGTGAACCGATAACTTTGGGTATCAATCAATAGTCGGGTTTTTTAAACATTGGTAAAATTTTTAAATATTAAAAAATCTAATATCAAAATAACTCTTTTAGGAAAGAAAGGAATGGTATTAAAGTAATTTCCATGAAAAAGCAAAAAGGTCAATCTGGGTGAAAGTCAACATCTTATATGCTACCGTCCAACACCGAAACCCCCTTTTCCTGTTTCTTCCACCTCTCTCTCTTCTGTGACAGAGCCATGGATGAAAGGGCCGTCACTCTAGACTCAATCCTCACCGGTGACGGAGACGACGGAACCGCCGATGCTCGCACCGCCCACCGCAACAATCACGGTTGGTTCTGCTTTACTCCATACTCCCCCAATTCCCGCCCGATCACTCCAGCGGCAGTTCCTCCCGCGCCTCTCCTTTGGCCGGCGTGACTGCTGCCGGAGTTGATCCTCTGACACAAATCTCCTTTCCGGAATCTCGACGGTAGCACAGCCGAGATCTGGAAGAAATTTCGAGATCTCGTTCGGAGGGACGAGATCTCGCAATTCCTCTGTCGAGAATTGCGGATTTTTGACGAATTCCGGAGTGGGTATTTGCGTCGGTTTGGTAGTATAGGAGGTTACTGATCGTTTTGGATAATCGGTGGTGATTGAATGTTTAGGCTTTAGTCTCTGTGTTGTGTAGAAATATTATGAATAATTTTTATGTTACTTTTATTTATCATGTGTGCATAGGTATGCAAGTGTGGATTTATTTAGCTTTGTCATCAATAATTAATAAGTCATACTGATCATGAATGAAGAGAAAGCTGTTGAATCCGATAACATGAAGGAACAGGTGTGCTTCTATTTCCATTTCTTTTTTCATTTGTTTGAGTTAGGAAAATGTGCTTTTTGATAGCGAATCATCTTCTGTTCTGGTGTTAACAGCCCCCTACCACGAGAAAAGAGATGTCGGATTCTCCTAATTCCCCTCAGGATGCTGCTGTCTCTATACCTCATCCAAGGGATGCCGTTGCTGGTGGAGACCGCACTGTCTACTCACCTAGTGTTTATGCCCCACAGGCGCAGGCCTTCTATTATGGAGGTTAGTTTTTCCGACTGCATGGAAAGCAAACTAAATGAATTTTTAAGGGGACAAAAATCAACCGATTCCTAGGGCCATTCAGTTAGTTGTATAATGATACCATTTGAATTGGAAAACTTAGGCCAAAAATATGATGAAATGAATAGCCTAGTAATTTTATTTCTTTGATAGAATTTCTTTCAATTTTTTTTCCTTCCTAGTTAAAAGGATAAAGTGTTCAATTTATTGGGAAATGCCATTGTCCTATGTCGGCTTGCTATATTGAGCATTGATCCCATTATTCTATCATGAGATGTAAGTGCTGTGGACATTTTAGCCAATCATTGAGCTCCATGTGTGCAAAATACATGGATTTAGGGGCATTAGATGTCCATATCAGGTGGAGTCTTACGTATCAAAAATATCATTTGGAATCTTGAGGTTTGTGTTTACCCACAAGACATGGCTGGTCTGCCACGGGCTTATGCCGAAGGGGGATAGAAACACTTTTGACTTAGTTGCATTTGAAGGACCTTTGTTCTTAGTTGCATTTGAAGGACCTTTGTTCTTAGTTGCATTTGAAGGACCTTTGTTCTTAGTTGCCTATAACGGTCCTTTTTACCCAGTTACCATTTTCTGTCAAGGCAATGAATGGGGCTGGTTTCTATTTACTCAGTCTCCAAAATAATTAGATTTAGCTTTATTTGCATGGATCATCCTCAGAGGCGCTGACTAGGTATACCATACTAATGCTAATGTGCTGGCTCTGGTGAGGTATATTGACTTGATGCACCTCTGCATTGGACTAGGACATATTACCGTTGAGCATTTGGGATTGATGTGAGGGAACTCTAATTGTTGACAAGTGATAGAGGCTCTTTGAGGTGAGATTCAGTTGTACATAAGAGAAACAGTCTTGTTGGATTTGAGAAGAAAGAGAGAATCTCTACTGGGTTAGAAACACCTGCAAGCTCCCGATAGAAACTACTCTAGCTTCCAACCCTTAAGTAGAGCTGAAAGTTTGGTTCACTGGGTCTAGGGCACATGAAACAATAATAACGCTACCAAGCAAGATGTCTTTTCTCTGGCTGGTGTATTAGCTTCTAGCTTGCCCATCTTATTTCTTGAGAGAATGAGCAGTCCAAAACTCCAGTAAGATTCATAACCTCCTCATTCAGTGGTCATATCTCCATGATCCTTTTCTCCTGCTTTTCGCCCTAGTAAGAAATGTCACCATATCTCCCTCCCTCCCTTACTGTACTGGAGCTGTCCAACTATCTTGTCATTCTATAAAAGAAAAGCCAGTATCTCTCTTTTGGTGGTTAGCTCATAAGACGCTGCCTTAGAGCAAGCTTAGATGATTTCATTTCTATGATCTCCATGAGCTTTCAATTCTCAATCCTCACTTAACCTGACTTATCTATGTAGTGATGGTCAAAGTAGAGGTTTAGGATGCTCACAGGTGAAGTCCACTCAACCTGAAACTCCATCACCCTTCTATGTTAGAACAAGGCTGATGTTTATTCAAATTAAGCCCTCAATGACTTATATTCAACAGGATGTGAGAAAAAGAATACTCTCTTACAAATTTCTCATAAAAAGGAATATTCTCCTACAATTTTCTTTTTAGAAAAGAGTATTCTCCTACAATTTTCTTTATTAAAAAAATGTTCTACCATTTAACCACTGATCTCATCCTGTCCTTGGGATTCCTTATGTACTTCTCTAAGTAACTCGCAACATAGTTAATATGACTTCCTCAGCAGAATCCTCCTCTAGGACTGATACCAAGCCCTCGGCAAGAGAAAAACATATATCTAAAACGCCTCTATGAAAACTCCATGGTAACCTTGCTATTGAAATAGGTCCATGTCTCATCTTTTTGGATCTTTTTAACTAATGAAAAAGCTTGTCTATTAATGATACTATGGAAAAAGAATTGTCCTGTAACTGCACTGCAAAGCGAATTTTCTGCCAACTCCCTACTTCCCAAGCATAGCATAATGATGAGGATTGGAACAATGAAGGAGCACGACACCTGGGTACATGAGAAGATGTGATTGAAATGAGAAAAAGAGAAATCTAGTCCTCACAATTTAACTCATCTAGAAAATGTAAAGGAACTCTTCCTCTTCAAATGAGATCCCTTGGGCCAAGGAATTAAAATTAAAAAAAAAAAAATTACAGTTCTTCCAAAGTCCTCTAATTTTCCAAAGCATGGATGTCAAGCTAAAAGGAGCTACCCAGCCTGTCAACCACCTCAGTTTGTCTTCATGACTCTCCTATGCCATCCTTTGAGGTCCTTAAGATCCTCAAGTGTGTCTTCAGCATGCCTTCGCCACCGGATAAGACCATTTACCCGATGAACATGATTTCATCATACTTCTAGTTTTGCATTTTCTTGTTTTAGTTTATAGGATCAACTTATGTGATTATTTCTCATCTGTGATTTAGCAGCAGGCTATGAAAATGCCACTGGTGAATGGGATGAGTATCCCCCATATATTGCTGAAGGACTTGAAATTGGATCTCCTGTAAGTAAGATCTACTGCTTTATCATCTTTATGCATTTATATCTCATGTATATCTTATTGTTTTTTCTTTAATATTTGACCTTGTTTAGGGCATCTACAACGAAAACCCTTCTCTTGTGTTTCATACTGGTTATGGTTACAGTCCACAAATGCCGTATGGACCATATTCACCAGTCACAACTCCTTTACCATCTGTTGGTGGAGACGCCCAGTTATACCTCCCTCCTCAGCAATTTCCCATTCTCAGGGCCACCTTTATTATCAGCTGTCTCTCTAGCATGCCTTATATCACTGCGCCAACTCCAGTTTCACAACCTGAGCTGACCAGCTTGGTGACTGTTGATCACCAAGGTGAAGGAATGCTTTTTGGGCCCAGACCTGGTTATCCTCCTCCGTTGGGATCTTTTGGTAGAGGCAACTTCCCTGGAAATCCTGGTACTCTTGGTTTCCATGATTTGCAGCAAGGGTTTGATGGATTCAGATCTGGCGGACTTTGGTCAGATTGGCCAAAATCTTCAGACAGGCAGAGATCTTTGACACCATTGTCACCTGCAGTTTCTCCACAACCAATTGGCACACTAGGCTCATTTGGACAAAATATTGGAATGGTTTGTTTTCTTACCACTGAAAACTGCATGCCTGTTAGTTTAGCTGTTACATTTTGTTTTTCTTTTTTTCTTTTTAAGTATATTTCCAGTAGTTCCTACCTATCAAAAAATATTTCCAGCAGGTCCCTTAGTAATGAATTTCTATCCACCACCAGCCCTTTTTCGTCTGGCTGGAACTACTTCTGTTTCTGTCTGTCTCATTTTACAGACTGGAAGTTATGACTCAAACTATTTTGTGAGCTTAAGTTCGACTTCTTAAGCAAGTACAGCACATCTTCAGTTGTATAGGTTAACATGATATCTTATTTCATAATTGCTTTTTATCGATCAAAAAAACAAAATCTTATTTCATTCCCCTTTATCAATTTGATCATGTTTTGATGCAGCCCAGATGACAGCAGTTTTGTTCTATTACCAGAACGCCAACTATCACATACAAACAGCAATATAGCTAAATAGCAAAAGAATAGGTCTTGGACAAATATATCGATGAAGAAACTTAATGTCCATGATAGGAAACTGCATTGAAAAGTGGTCTATGGCTTGAAAGAACTATTAGTTACAACAAGTACAAGCCTCCGGGCACCTTTCCTTTATACTGATTAGTTACTTTATTAGTTTTAAGCAAACAGATTTTCTTAGACCTAGAAACACTGCAAAAAACATTTTGGGTGCTATGTGGAAGTCCATTAATTATCTCTTCCCTTCTGTTGTGATTTTTTTAAGTGTATGGGTTGCCAAGTGACTTCATTGCTTGCACTGAATTCCCTTGCTGAGATTATTTATGTCCATATGTATGTCTCCACCTTTTAGCCATGTATATTTCTTCTTTTTTGAGATTTTTCCCCATCTTTGAGATGTTTATGCATGCAGTATTACACTATTATGCTTTTCGGGCGTTTGCATGAGTATACTATTTATTGCATCATGTGGAACAATAATTGCCGAAGAGACTAATTCTCATCTTTGGCTATGATGGCAAAATGATTTATCTTGTCATATCAATATTTATGGGAATGGCGTCGATTGACAGTCAATTAGAAGTGACCAAGTATGGTTCATCAATTCAGCAACCAAGGTGTCTCGTTGCCTTTGTTAACGTTTCCTATTTAACGATTTTCAGGCTCCTCAGCAGCAAAGATCATTTTATGGGTTTGGTTCCAGTTCAAATTCATATAACAGAGGTTACCTGCAAGGTGGTTTTAATCAGGGCTCTAGCTTTGGAAGTGCACCTATTTCCAGTTTGGGAATGAATGGTCGGGCCTGGCTTTCTCTTGATAACAACAGGCGACGTGGCAGAGGCACCGGCTCTCTTTGCAGTTGTAATGGTACTCTTGATATCCTTAGTGAGCAGAACCGAGGACCAAGGGCCTCAAAGCCAAAAAGTCAGATCACTGCTGAGCATGGTTCTTCCCTTGATAATAACAAGAATAGCACATCAACTGCGAAAACCAACAATGACCTGTACAACCAGCTGGACTTTGTCACGGAGTACAAAGATGCAAAGTTCTTCATCATTAAATCTTACAGTGAAGATAATGTTCATAAGAGTATTAAATATGGTGTCTGGGCCAGCACGCCAAATGGGAACAGGAAGTTAGATGCTGCTTATCGTGAAGCAAAGGAGAAGCAAACTCTGCCCTGTTTTCCTTTGTTTTCGGTAAATTCTTCAATTCTTTCTTATAGGAGCAAGAGTAACTAGGAATTTGTTTGCGTCATATCATCTCTATCTGATATAAGTTGCAAACTGGGTCTTTTTAGGAATCGGTGGATTGATATTATCATTTTATTTTGAGTTAAAAATAATTGAATTATTAAAAAAAATAATATTAGTACAAATGATAATAAAAATATGCAGTAAGAATGAGGAAGATTTTATTATTATACAAATAAGATAGTTGTGAATAGTGATAAATTAAGTTTTGTTTGGTAATTTCTTCTAAAAACAGTTATGAGGAACAGCTTTTGACAATATTGAAAACCATTTTATCATGTTTTTAACCTATTTTAATGGTTTGAAATATGTTTAAAAATAATTTTTATATGTGATGTTCAGTTTTTAATTATTCTCCATGTTTGTATAATCATTTTCTAAAAGAGCCCTTGGAAAAAAATTGAAAGTAACTAAAAACAACTAAAAAATGTCATCTGAAAAGATCCTATTTTCTGGTTGCCAAATATGTTTGCTGATTTCTTTTGTGTGGGAGAATAGAAAACTGTTCGTGGAATGGAAAGCCATGATTTAACTAGGTTAATACTAGGAATAACTACAGAGAAAATTTAGACTAAAATTTGACTGGGGTGCAGCAATGCCTATCTTGTCTAGGAGGTTTATTGGACAATATTGGATGAAGCTGCAGCTGGTTGAATAATTTTTCTAATTTATTTTCAAAACTTGATGAAAAAGTTTGGTCATAATTGGCTCTTTTTATTATATGCAAAAACTTGTCAATTCTGTGATAAAGAGTACATTGGTAGATGAAAGTATCTTACTTTCCCCTAAAGCTTTATTTTGATCTAAAGCTATCCTTTAGGAAAAAAAACTCATGCTTCTATTGCATGTGATTTTGCAAAATCTACCTTCCCTTTTGTAATATCTACTAGAGCTTGCTTCTCTGAACTCATTTCCAGATTCTTCATTGCAAAATTCGTAAGGAAAAATTTTCTTCAGGAATTTGTGTGATTAGTCAGCCATGTTGCATGGTTTGGGTTTAGGTATCAGGCATAAATATGTGTAGGTCTCTTATACTTCATGCTCGATTTTTTTCAAATTCGGGCTGTTCACTGAATTGAAAAAGTTGTTGGTTCATAGTTCATTGGTAACTGGTAGTCGAACCATAATCGAGCCAATGGTGTCATAAATTTATAATTTATATTTTATTAAAATTGAAAGTAATACAAAACTGGAACTATACATTATTAAAACTTTAAGAGCTAGCGCTAAACTAGAAAAGAAATATGGGGTCGCCCTAAAATTATGCAATAAATGGAAATTACAAAGGAGATTTAATATAGGTGAATCCATTCCTCTTAGACACGCACTCTTCTATTTCTTACTTCTTTGAGCAGGCAAGCAAGCAAGTTCTGGTGCCTTCGGGCCTTATCTTGAGAAAATGCTAAAATCAGTCTTCAAATGAAATGCATTGGATGAAATGATGATGGATAGTGTGATAGGGCAAGTTCTATGGATTTCATTCAAGTATCGATAAAAAAAACAAAGCTACAGCCAACTCTCTATTCTCAGTGTGATTATCTACTAAAGAAGTTGAAGATAAAAGGAACAAGGAAATAAGGTGTTGTGTGGATATGATCTAGGCAAGACTTTTCCATTATACTTAACCATCATATTTCCTAGCTGCATTTGTAGATCATAGTTATCAGCTACTTCTATCCTTGTGGTATCTGTGCTTTTCTTGTAGTTATTGCTTCATTTCCAAGTTCCAACCCTCCCCCTCATTGGATTTCAATTTTTCTTTTAATGTAATGTATATATATATATCTTGACCCATTCATCAGGTGAATGCAAGTGCACAGTTCTGTGGGGGTTGCTGAAATGGTTGGACCCGTAGATTTCGACAGGAGGTGGATTATTGGTGCAAGATAAATGAGGGCAGTTCCCCTGTCAAGGGCATATTATCAAAGATGTCCCGAATAGTCAGTTCCGTCACATTGTACTTGAAAATAATGACAATAAGCCTGTAACCAACAGTCGCGACACTCAGGAGGTAAGATGTTATGTTTTTTTTCTTCTTTTTTTGAGATTTCTCCAACTGGTTTATGCATTTTTCATTGCATGGCAACTTTACGAACATATCAGTCTCTAAAATATTGCTACCTTACTCTTCCTGTTCCACACAAACCTAACTAAACCCAGAAATACAGTTGTGCTCTCTGGAGCTTGCTGTGGTGGTTGATCTTGGTGTCATTTTTTATTTTGGGTATTAACTGTTAAAAGAATTTTTAGTAAGCGGTTTTCTTATAAAATACGTTATTAAAAGACATCAACAATGTAAGATTTTGTGGAATCTAACATATCCCATGTTTTTTTCCTTGAAAAGTAACCCCTTTAGACAAAAATGTCCCTTTTAATTTCATGTATTTAAATTATCTTTTAAAAGAAGGGGTTACTTTGCAAGAAAAATAGTTAGCGTATTTTTGTCAAAATCATGCCAAAAATTGATTAGTGGTTCCGAAATTGGGTTTTCAAAAGGGCTTTTAATTAAATCACCATTTTCTTATCCAAGAAGCTTCTTGGGTCTGGAACTATTGCATTAGTGAAGTAAAAAGCCTGATATTGATGTCCTCTTTTAAATCATGGTGTGATTTTCCTGATAAGTTTTGTTGCATGTTGCTCCAAAACTTTTTTTGTCTTTCCATAA
The DNA here is from genome assembly GCA_016808115.1 of Tetrastigma voinierianum. Lineage (NCBI taxonomy): Eukaryota > Viridiplantae > Streptophyta > Magnoliopsida > Vitales > Vitaceae > Tetrastigma > Tetrastigma voinierianum. Next base: position 194,661 of record JAEQBH010007995.1, on the reverse strand, counting down.
ACCCGGGGTTTCTGCTTGTCACAAATTTGATATATTTCCGAGAAAGAAAATAAAGTTTAGCACTAAATTTTAGGGAAAAGGTGCATAAATGTCCTTGACTTTAGGCATGCTCACTTGCTTGGAGTTATTTTTCGGTTCATTTGTGCACCCGACATTTAGTGCCGTAGCTCATTCATGCCCATGTCGTAATGGATTTGCACGGATGGACAAATGGCCATTAAAATGCCGTTGCCATGCGACAACCTCGCTTGTTCATTTTGGCAGAAGTCATGATTTATGACATGAACGAGCCATGCACAAGTAAAATGGACACCTATGATCGAAAAACTTATAGGCAAAATTAGACTTGGGGGTATAAGTCAGACGCATTTATACACGTTTTCCCTGATTTGTCATCTTCACTTTGAACTCGATTTCAGCTTTTGCGATTTATTTATATGCACTTGTGTCAATGTTCTGATCATGTTGAACCATTGCAGGTGAAACTGGAGCAGGGTATTGAGATTTTGAACATTTTCAAGAACTACGAAACTGAAACATCCATTCTAGACGATTTCGACTTCTACGAAGACCGTCAAAGCGGCGTAAAGAGTGGAAGGCCAGGCAGCAGCAGGCCAGCCTGATGGTGGTCGTGGAGGAAAACGAACACAGAAACGCTGCCAGATTGTCTAGCGATTTCATCAAGCAGATGTCCAAAAGCTACGCTCAGGTCCTTCGCCTGGATGATTGTGGCGGCAAGGATGCTGCCGCCACCGCCACCACCCTGCCGGACAGAGCTGGTCCTGCCTCCTCCGACCCTCCATAGGCATGTGTGGTGCCTGGTGGTTAAACTCGAAGACGCCATGACCATGATCGGCCGCCACCACCAGCACCACCACCACCGTCGCTGCTGTGTCTTCCCCTCAATCCAGTTAGAAAAAAATGATCATCAAGTCTGCCTACTCCTCTGGTGCCGCCTCTCGGCAGGCTCTCATGTAATGTATATGACAAAACCCAATTTCAGATGACTTCCTACGCATCAAAGTTTCAAAATTATTCTTCTCTGAGAAAAGAGAAGATCGGGTTGGTGTTCGTTATTGTCGTCCTCGTTCTCAGAATCGATCATATCAGGCATTTCATGTATCATATTCTGCCCACCAGGGTGTTGTCGCCTGTCGGTTGTAATTCCCTAGCTTTTCCTCCCTTTAATTTGTTCTTTGCTTTTATGTTTATTGCCTTCTTTTTGTTCTTTTTTCTTTCTCTTTGAATCAGAGTAGTCATGTGAAGATGATGCTGGGTGGAGGTTTCTGAGTTTTGTAATTCACCATCTTTTGCAGGCAGTTTTAAATTTTAATAAAAAGGAATGCAGCTCCCATATATGGATTCAGCCAAATGGAAAAGTCCTTCTTTCATCTCCCTCTTACAACTAGTCCTCATGTCATTATTCTGTATCATTCCGTCAAGAGGCATAAGGTACGCAAATGCCCGCTTAGCCATATATATAATAACTTCACCTTTAAGCTTTTTTTGGGTTCAATGTTGTCCACGACGTTTGTTTTTTAATTCAAATATGCCCCCTTAGTGTCATTAGGGTAAATAGATGGGCAAACGATTGTTTAACATCGTTGATATTTCACTTGTCTGCAACGTGACATGATAATAAATTATATCACATGTGAGTGACACGTCAATGGCGTTAGACGTCTGTTTGTCTATTCGATACTCCTGCTTATGATACGAAAGCATATTCGTTTATCGAACAAACGTTGTAAGCGCATGCATAAGCTTTGCATATATAACCAAACATTAAGTGATATTCTCATAAGATCTTATCTCAAGAGCTACGATCTTGTTTCCGATTGTTTAATATTTTGGAAGCCTAGACCATGCTTTGTTACGTTAAAATCGCTTTTGATGCTTTCAAAACAAACAACAAGGAAAACTGGCCAAGTTTATTTTCGCAAAATTGCTTAAAACGGTTTTTCAAACACAGAGAACACTAAAATGGTGTTTTCAGAAAACTATTATTATTTTCTTGATTTAGGGTTTTTTTAAACAATAAAACACTGGGAACCAAACATGTTCTTCGTATTTTTCTTGTTCTCCTTGTTTTCGAGAGCAGAAAACATATTTTTCAAACAAAAACCAAATATGCTTAACACATTTGGTTCCTAGTTTTTTTTTTTTTTGTTTTAAAAAACATAAACAACACATAAAACACTAAACTCAGAAAACAATAACGTTTTTTCAAATACTAAAAACGTTGCTTCTAAAACCGTTCTGTAACGCTAACAAACATTTAAACATTTTAAAAACATGAACCAACCTGCACTCTGTATCTCATATATAATTGAAAAAGTTAAAAATAATTCCACAAAATTGTGAGGAGTGGCTTGCTAGTGCATAATTACACACCTGGCCGTGGTTCGCGTCACATTCGCCAACTCCAAACCCGACACGGTCACAACGCCATTAACATTCGCTAACCCAAACCCAACCCATTTATTATTCGTGGCAGCAAGGCCAACACGAATACTAATTCCATTTAATTTAATTATGTAAATAATGTTAATTATAATTAATTATTCATGATGCTTAACACAACAACTCATTAAATTTAACATTTATATTAATTTCTTATTATTTAAATTCATAGTGGATCTATAATTAATAATTCATATTTAACACAAATAACTTATTAACAGTTAATTAATTAATATAATAATTAAACGGCCAATTCCACAAATTCACGCAGTAGGCCACGAATCACCCATTTATTAAACGTGCAGCAGGATGGTCAACACGACATGACTAAAACACGACATACCTCAACCTGAACCCGCCGCAAACCGCTACGCTCGTCGTCCCGCATCGCTGGGCCAAATTTTATCACCCTGCGTTTGTAATAACTTAATTTTGTAAACAGATGTGAGAAAGACTGCAATAAGCATGGCCATACATACGTACATACATATCTTTTTATCCACAAATAATAAATATGAAAAGGACTTCTTCAAGGCTTCAATCCTCATCCATTTCAACCTATTTATTTCAAGGCCACAAACTAAACAGATTATGACTTCCCTCCTCCACCATCCACCAAATTGGGCCAATTTATTTATTTTTATCTTTTTTCTAATTTATTATGTATTCATATTTTTATTAACTATGATAGTTATGTTGTAATAAAAAAAGAAAAAAGAAAAAAGAAAAGTTTACTACTAAACAAGATAATTTATTATTACGACGTTTTCAATCTGAATCGATAGTTGGCTTAATCATTACTGGAACTGAACTATCGCCATTTGGCCTCGTTTACCACGCCGACTCATCCGAAAAACAAGAGCAAAGAGGATCGCATGCGTCACTATTGTCGCTCGACGCCAAGCTCGGGCTTCTTCTACGCAGTTAATATCAACCGCAGGAACAAGATTTACAAGATGTTCGTTGCACTCTTCACGATGGTAATGCCTTTGCATTTATAAGATATGCTTTTCCCAATCTGAAGGAGAAAGATTCTTATTTGGACAGGATTTTATTTCCTTATCACTGTCATATTAATTAGTGATAATTTGAAATAGCTATCTAATTATCCTACTCCCTTATCATGAGATTTTGGCTGATTTACAAGTGATACGGTTGTTTTCGCCCATATTCGGTGGATGTCACTGGGCTGTACCTATCATAGTACCGGTCCGTTTAATCCCGCTGCACAGATCTCAGCCACGCGAATCATTATTATTTCAAACTCCATCAGTTATGTTGTAATAAAAAAAGAAAACAGAAAAAAGAAAAGTTTACTACAAACAAGATAAATACAGCACCAAGTTCTATGGAGGAAGATGAAATAAACACAAGGGACATCATGAGGTTTTCTATGATCGGACTATAGCACAACGTAAAAGAATTCGAACACCTTTTCAAAACTCCACTTCCTTCTTAGAAATGGTAGGAGGTTGGGTTTTGGAAGACCTGTGCGTGAGACTGCCGGGTGACCGCCTTCCCCACTTTCATTTAATTTGCAGCTCACAAAGATGTTAGGGCAGCAGACAAGCCGAGATTCCTGCCGAGGATGGGGCGAGCTCCCGCTTCCTAGCACCTTTAATGATCGATGCCAAGAGTAGAAGTTAATTCTTCATTTCCTCGTGACAACAAGAAAATTAGGCCATTTTAAGAGGATTGGATGGTTTTAAAGGAGACTATGACTGATGGTTTTTCAGTTAGACACATGTACCGTAAGCTGATGCATTCTCTTCCTACTTATTTCCCTGCTGCTCCATTCGAACCCAATCGCTTCCCCAAACCCGGTTTTTGCTGCAGTTTCCCGAAGGCTGCCATGCATCGACCAAATTTCCAAGAGGAGGGGGATCCCCTTAGTAAACAGATGTTTTTTATGTGCGGTTGGTAATTGCGAACACAGCACCATTCATAATCCAATCGCTCGAGAGCCAAGATGTCGTCACCTTTTCGCCATTACCGATTATAACTGTGTTCCAACTAATCTGTCAGCCAACTTCTCATCGCTGGCAAAACGCTGAAGGTTTGACTTAAAACTACAGGTCTGGGCTGATGTACTCCTCTTGTTTATTACTTTATTCTCAACGCCAGTAAGGAAAGCGAATACGACGTCTTTTTGAGTAACGAGGCCCCGCTCATGTGTGATGAAATCGGCCTTTTTGTTTACATTACACAAGTGGGCGTTTCAGATAGCTGCCGATAACTTAAATTCCTTTTCATGTTGTATTTTCATTTTATTGCAGATGTTAGAAATGAATACTTTCCTTTTTGTACTCCTCTCACAGACTTTTTTTGGGAGCCTTGTGCTCGTTTTTCTTCTATATACTGCTATTTACCAATAAAAAAGAAGAAGATAAATACAGGAAATAATTATTTGGTAGATGCTTTTTTTTCATCATTGGGTTTTAATTCAAAGGAAAAAAACATGGTTTTTTATAAGCTAAACATTTTACTTTTTTCCTTTTTGTGTTCTGTATTTTTTAAATATTGAATGCTTAGTCACATAAGTTAAACATGATCATCGAGAATATGTTAAGGCATTATTTTATTCCATGTAACAAAAAGATTATAAAATAAAGTATGATAAAAAAAAAACCGCACCCACAAATAACAAAAGAGATATAAATATATCCAGAATAAAATAAACCACAAAAAAAAAAAAAAAAGAAAAGAAAAGAGAAAAAAAAAACACTACTATTTTGAAATTAATAAACCATAAAAATTAAATACTTAATTTTAAAGTAATTATTTAAAAATAATATGGTTTTGGAAAGCAACAGCAACTAGCAACAAAGGGCCAGGAGGACGACGATATTCAGAAGGAAGAGGCAGAAATAAAGCGTGGAAAAGTGAGGCTGTGCCTCCCAGAAATCTGTGGAAGACGAAGTTGTTGGAGCATGGGTCTTCGTCATTTTCTTCATCATCAACATGGGAGATTCATGGGGTTGGTGGGTGGGCGACCATGATTGCCGTATTTGTGATCTTGTTGTGGCGTTTGGGGAGGTTAATATTCTTCAATCGCTTCAGATCCTCTTCCAATTCCGCACCCACCTCCATTTATGCATCTGCACCAATCCTCAATTCCGGTATTTTAATTTCTTGTCCAATTCGATTGTCTGTTGTTTTGTGCTACTGGTTTAAATCTTCTATTCAGACTCTATAAAACCCAGTTTCTGAATTAGCAGTTTAGTTCTGGCTCAATTTCGGTTTTGTGGGAGTAGGGTGTTTGGGGAAGTGGGTTTCCCTCCTAAATTCATCATTTTACTGAATTTTATCTACACAACTTCCGGAATTAGCAGTTTTTATTCAGTCGTAATGGTGTTCTGGCCTCACTCTGGTTTTATGGAAAGAGGGTTTCCCTCCCGAGTTCAAAATTCTGCTGAATTCTATTTATCCCCCATTTTAGGATAAGCAGTTTTATTCAGCGGACTCAATTTAGATTTTGTGGATATAGGGTGTTCGGGGAAGTGGGTTTCCTCCTTAATTCATAATGAATCTCGATTCCAAATTAAGCTGTTTTACTCAGCAGAAAAGAGTTCTGTGCTCAATTTTTAGTTTTTTGGAGTTTCTGGGGAAGTGGGTTTCCCTCCTTAATTCATAATAAATCTCAATTCCAAATTAATCTGTTTTACTCATCAGAAAAGAGTTCTGGGCTCAAATTTTATTTTTTCGAGTTTCTGGGGAAGTGGATTTCCCTCCTAAATTCATAATTATAGTGGAATCTGTAAATCCCCATATCCAGAATAAACAGTTTTATTCATCGGAATGGAGTTCCGATTCACTTGATTGTGGTTCCTCTGAATTCATGATTCATTCCGTTTTGCTTTTAATTTGATCTATGTGTTTATTTTGGAGCTTGGTTTGGATTTCTTACAGTATTAAGAAAAGATGAGATAAGGGGATGGTTTGTTTCCATATGGTTGTGTTGCTGATGTGTGGATTATGATGTGTTTATATATGTAGAACATCGGAGATTATCAGAGATGCAGATTTGAAGGCATTGGTTGAAGATTTGGACGAGAAGATCAATCCGAATGAAAGATGGGATAATGTGGTTGATAAAAGAAACGATTCGGTATACTACAATGCGAAGTGCTGCAAACCAAAGGTTGCTTCTGTTATGCTTGATCCATGTCTTATGAATATGAGATTGTTGAAGGTGTATGTATAACTGATGTGAAGCTGGTTTTCTTAGGCTCTGTTTGGAACTTTTCCCGGGAAGTACTAGTAAAATAAAAAAACAAGTATGAAAACGATTTTCTCGCTGCCGGCCTCCACAAATTAAAATATAAAATAAAATCAAAAGTTTCCTCACAAATTTTCATTTTTAAATTTCTTAGTTTATATAATATATAAATAACAGATGTAATGAGTTTGAATAAAACATATAGAATTAATTTATTAAGTTTAAACCTATTTTATATTTTCCTCCAAACTCTCTTTCCTTCCACTTTTCCTCTCTATTTACTATTTTCTTTCCTTAGTATTTTCCGGGTTCCAAACGGAGTCTAAGTCTCTACTTACATGGGTCTCTTGTGTTTGACCTGTTTGGCTTTAATTTAGTTATGAGTATGGTCTAAATTGAATGCTCAAAATTTTTGTGCTGAGGGTAATAAACTATAAATGTAAAAGATTTGGACAAGGCTTTCAATAGAGCTTAGTACTATGAGCTTTGCGAGCTCTACTTGGATGCATGCTTGACGAGAATCTAAAACGAGCAGGTGTCGTCATAGATACGATCCCATATCGGTTCCATGAGATCAGGAGTGAGACTTAAGTCGAGAGGCTTCTCCCATCTATCGACTCATTGGTTGGGCTTGGATACTCATCATTGGACAGCTTACTGGTAATGGCCTGTTAGCTGGAAAGGCTACCCGGAAGAGGGTCACCGTACCCCAAGAGAGGGTCCGGAGTGAAAGCTATCCAAAGTGTGAGCTATATGCGGACGTTCGACTTCTCTAGGGGTGGGCAATGATACGATCCCACATCGACTCCACATGAGAATTTGGATTAGTACTTACGCTTGAGAGGTTCTCCCAAGACGATAGGACTCTTTTAGCCTTGGTGAGAGACCAAAACAATGTTATAGCCTGACTATAATAAGGCGATAAAAAGTATACATATATTTACCTATTCAATACTCATCCAATATAAAACATCTTCAACAATTAACATTATTAATTTTTCATCCCTCATAAAAAAATAGTAATAATTACTCAAAAGTGTTAAATATCATATCCTACATTAAAAGAAATATCATACTGTTTGGAGATATCCACTTCCTGTAATGCATATTCTAATTCTTTAAACATTTAAAAATCAGGAGAAGAAACAAAATAAGATAATGAACATCCTAGCGAAACTTCAGTGAAATTAAAATTGTCATTACTTCGATCGAAACTTCAGTGATATCCTACATCTCATTGTCGGTATGATTGATTATATAATATATCATTTTATATTATAGATTGAACGAAATTACAGTCTTAAGTATATTTAGTATTAGAACTGGGTTTTATCTGCCTCTTTGAAACATTTGGATTCCGATTAGAACTGGGTTTCAGCCCTTATCGTCGTTAACAAACTTATCCGCAATAGGTATGGTATATATCTCGCTTCTTTCCCATTCTCCCACTTTCTTTCTTTACTTCAAGAATAGAAGTTGCTTTGACATTTAACATTTTGTTGTTCGTCTTCTTCTTCGCCATCTCCTTCTTTCTCTCTTCCTTTCTTTCTAAGGAATATTAAAAAACCGAATACGCAAAATTTTTGTTGAAAATCATGATGTCGAAACCAACGTTAGACGTGTGGCTCCTTTTAATTGTCTGATTAAGGTATACATGTATTTCTGCATGTCTCTGCTGTACATAGTCTTTGTTGAAGTAATTTCATACATATCATCTGTATGATGACCTAGGCGATTGCTTTTGACGACATTGCTCTTGAATCTTGATTTGTATTAGCTGTGAATTTCGTATAATTTGTGACATGAATGTACTGTATTTACCGTCGAGAAACTTCAACTAACTACTTCATTGTTGCTTCTTCTTGTTGCTCCAGGACGGTCCGGTAAAGTATATAAGTGTTACAGTGTTTGAGAATTGCTCGACCGATATGCTGAGAGACTTTTACATGGACAATGATTATCGAAAGCAGTGGGACAAGATGGTGCTTGAGCATGAGCAGTTGCAGGTGGATGAGTCTAATGGAACCGAAATCGGTCGAACGATAAAGAAGTTTCCTCTCTTGACGCCTAGAGAATACGTATTAGCTTGGAGACTTTGGGAGGGAAAAGATAAAACCTTCTATTGTTTTATCAAGGTAACTGTCTCTACCTCTCCCCAAAATTCAGTTTAATGCGCTCCTAATTTCTTTTTTCGATCGGATCATAGTTTTAAAAGGCGTCTCTAGGCTCAAGGAAAAACCGCTCCCTAGCTATTGTGCCCCGCTTTCCAAGACATGCGCCTTACTGAAGAGGCGCGCCTTATAGACTATATGTGTCTTGAGCGAGTCCGTGCACACACGGAAGGCGCCTTTAAGCCATCCCCATACGAGCCGGGAGGGAGCACAAGGGCGGTGGTAAAACTCTACCACAGAACACAGTTGCATTCCCATGGCTAAAACTCGAGATCTCTGGTTAAGTTAGGAGAGATCCCAACCATCTCACCTAAATGTTCGGTGGTTTATACTAAGTTTTTTTTTAAAACACGTTTATTCTCAAAATTTCCAATTATATATTAGAAATTTATTTAATTTACCTATATTTTTATTGCATTTTTTAAATATTAAGAACCGTCTCGAAGTTTCTCTCCCTTGGACTTATGATTTTATTTGTCAATGTCCATGATTAGGACTATGAACATCCTTTGGCGTCACGAAAGAACAAATATGTACGTGTTGGTTTCTTTAGATCTGGTTGGCGAATCAGGAAAGGTGAGCGCCTCGTTTACCTTCATTTGTTTTTTTTTTTCCTGTCAATATTAAACAGATTTTGCCTTTCTTAGGCTCCGTTGGAACCAGTGAAAAGTACTATAAAAGTGAAAAAACGCATGCAAACGATTTTCTCAATGCTTGATTACATAGTAGAAAATATGTTAAAAATTAAATATAATCTATTCTTTAAAATTTTACATATTTTTAAATTTCTTAATCCTTAAATAATAAGGAGAAACAAATAAATGAGTTTTATTTTTCTTCAAATTCTCTTTCCTTCCGTTTTTCTTCACTATTTTCTTCCTTAGTACTTTCCGGGGTTTCGAACAGAGCCTTAAAGAATTGTAATAGTAGACTAAATGCAACTGTGAACTATGAACACCTCTTTCTGTTTCCAGTCGGTTTGAATTCTGATCTTATGAAAACCATTGGAAACATAATTTCTAAGGCCCCGTTTAGTTCACGAAAATTTATAACTCTATTCAAAATTCAGAATATGAAAATTTTCACCGATTCTAATACTTACTTTCATTTTCGTAAATACGTTTCGTACTTGAATTCCTCGTTGAAAATAAAGAATAAGAAAACTGCTTTGTAAAACCATTTTCTTGAAAGGTTAATGAAAACAATGAAAATGTGTTTAAAATACGTGCTACTATTCATAATCCCGTGTTTTCTGAGTCTGATGAGAAGAAAATCAAGTGGAAGACTTAAAAAAGGAAGAAAAAGAAGAAAATAGCCACAATCCCGTTTTCGCTTTATCCCAATCGACAAATCCGTGTTTTCGATTTAATCTGAAACATGAAAACATCACGTAACGCTGATTCATATATAAAACGTCAAAATAAATAATTCATTTTCTTTGTTTTCAAAATTTGTTTTGTCTCGATTCTCGTAACTAAACGCGCTTTCCTCGCTTAAAAGCTCAATGTAGAAATGTAAAATTTTCTACCTACTAAACAGGGCCTAAGGTTTTTGGTGTATTCATTCCATCTGTTTCTAGTCGAAAAGCCGACAAGGATATGGTAGAATATACATACGCTGCTTGTTATCTTCTCCTCAAATGGAAATAGAGACTGGTTTACTCCGATACAATGTTTTAAAAACCATATTCGACGATACCACGACCGGATAACCTTCCGTCCCTGCTTATCCGAGTCTAACCGCTGTTCGACCACTCCAGCTCACTTTAAACCGTGAACCTAACTTTCCAGTCACCATCTCGTCCGATTTTTAAAAATATTGACTCGACACGGTTTTTTTAATCAACTAAAGAAATGCGCATAATCAAAATTAAAACCTCAAGAAGATGCCAATACGCAGATACATTAGTTTTACAAGGGCACTGAGTTACGCTTGTAAGATGGATAACGCACTGCAAAAATATTCTATCATCCAAAATTCTCAACAAGGTTCACCCGTGAATGCCGTTACTCTCGTTCAGAAGGTCAGAACTATTTTATCATCTTTGGTTTCATCGTCGAAAATATAAAAGAAAATCAAATATAATAAATTTTTTTGTATATTTTAAAATTTATTTGTCTCATGATATATAGAAACGAAACGAGTTTAAAATTTTGCATATTTTTCTTCCTTTATGTTTTATTTCCTAAGACTTTCCTGCCTCTAAACTGAGCCTGTAACATGATCGTTTCAATTAAGTTTCCTTTCAATTTTGTGATAAGGATGTGTTATTGTCTTATAACCTATATCATTTTCAGCATTTTGGACTTCACAATTTTAAAAATTTACATTGAAATCATGTCTTCAAAATACGATTTCTCATTTTTACACTGATATCGTATCTTGAAAACACGACTTCACAATTTCACACTAAATCACGTCGTAACACTACTACATTTTAACACCGAAATCGTATCTTTCACATTTAAATCGCGCTTTGAAGACACGACACACTTAGTTGGCAGTAAGTATCATAAATTTAGAATTATTCATTTTTTCCTAATTATGGTGTTATTTAAAAAAGCCCTAGAGAATCTTTTTTCCTTCCATACATACAGGTCCCGGCTGGATTAGAAACCATAAACATGACTGATTCCTCGTCTGAACTCGAATCCTCTGCTTCAACTGGCCATAGCAATGGCAGGAAATTCTCAAGGAGGCCATCGAAGAAATTCATCGCGAACGGGTTGCTCCTTTCCTCTCGGGTTCTGCCTGAGTCATGTCACCCTCTGGGAGCCAACGTCGCCATGGCTTACATCTTTAAAAAGCTGCGAAAACGGGATGCTTCTTCATCGAGCCAAAGCCAAAGCGGGCGAAGTTGAGAGGTTCTATTTCTTGCTCCACTGCAACTCATAACAGAGAGAGAATCTTAGTTAAATCTCTCACAACATACCATGGCTAATACATTAACCTACCTGCATATACTTTTGTGTTAAGTTCCTTTCCCGGATTTGGTTGTCCAGGATATGTTCAGAGAAGTAGGCATGAATAATGTGTGTTATGTACAGAGATGTAGGGAAGAAGGATGAGTTGTGGGTTGAAATCTGTAGTCATTTTGTAATGAATTGTGCATTGTGGTTTTCAAGTCTGAAGCTTATTTTACTCGTCTCCAGTTTTTCTTGTTTTCTCTTGATGTGTTGATGATTTTGAGTTTTAGACCGAAATAGTGTTTGTGGAGAAGAAAAAATAAAGAATTTAGTTTTTCAACAAACCACGCCCAAACTAAATATTGGTTGCAAATGCCGTTATTATCGACAATGTTTTTTCTTCAAAATTCAAATGTCACACCTAACTGCGATTAATTTGATTCAATTTACAATAAGATTTAATTTTTAAATTTTTCAATTGACAATGCATTCAGCCTTTATTTGCCTCCATCTTCTTCTTTCCCATTTCTTTCCCCAATTCTGTAATTATTACAGCTCAATTGTCGTCATTACGACAATGCAGATTTAACAATTTTAATTTAATTACTTTCATACGACAACCATACATTACGCACTATTTCGTAAAGATAATTACTTTTCAAACTAATTTTATAATTTTTTTTTTCAACAGTGATTTCGTCTAAAACTCGATGATTCTATCTCCTATCTTGAATCCAGAAATTACGCATGTCAGCTCTCGTATTTTGAAATCGTTTCGGAAAACAATTTTTCAAAACACGTAAAGTAATCGCTTTGTGTTTTCTGACGATTGTTTTTGCTCGGCTTAGCCGCTTCAAGTTAAAAAAAAAAAAAAAAAAAAAAAAAGAACCAAACTTGTTTATTCATTGTTTTTCTTGTTTTTAAGGACAGAAAACAATTTTAAAAAATAGGAACCAAACAGAGGCGTCAATTTCGTAGGTCATGAGCTATATCTACTAATTGCCAAAGAAACAGAGGATTTGATCTAACAATTGTCCAGCCATCTCATTTTCAGAGATCTCTAACAAACTTCCCAGTTGACCTCAATTTGATCAATTTTTATCAGCAGCACATAATGCTTTCCCCCAATCCTATTTGGATGGAAAATGCATTTCAAGTCCTCTATTGGCCGTTGGAGGTTGTGTAACACCCAAAATTATATCATGATAATGACATAAGACAAGCAGTGTGATAATAACCTGTGAAACGATATTTTTTCCGAATAAAATAATACTAAAAATAAAATAAGCAAACCCTGAATTTATACAAAGACAAGGGTAAATTGGTCACATCAATTTAGGACCACACATAACTTACAAGATCAGACACAAAGTTAGAAAGATAATATAAATGAATCAGAATAAAACAAGATGGCGACCCATGTATAAAAATAAAAGGTTACATAAAAAGAGTGAGTGAGAAAATATCTCATTTTTGCCTCCAAAGAGAGTCTGCAATGGTCAGAGAGTAGCTACAGAAAGGTGCCAAGTATAAAATGTAAGAGTAAAGCAAGAGTAAGAGAAGAGAAGAGGAAATATAATATACAAGAGCTGCAGCGGTGATTGAATTCTAAAGCTTGCATTGGATTTCCACTTAAATCAGGATGCTGATAGTAAATTGTCCCAAACCTGTGGTTTTGTTAGAATTTCATCCCAACCCTGTATCTCGGAAGAGTATTTATAAAAACCCCTAAATCTGCAGTTAAGAGTATGGAATCCTCCCTTACAGGTTGGATTTATGGTTTAATTGTAAGCATGGAGTTCAGTTTAGAACAAACCCTAACTTATATTTGGTTTACGATGGGTTACGACCATTAGAGCTGCTGTGAGTAATTCATGAAAGCGCCTTAAGTAAGATAAAGACGAAAGACGATTCAGCAGAATTAAAGTTACAAGATGAATATGTGAGCCGTCTTGACACAGACAGTATTGAGTTGGTTTCTTGTGGAAATATAATAAAAATGAGAGAAAAACCACAATTTCTCAGCATTTTCGGTGTTGAGACTCCAGACCAAACTGCAACATTAGGTACCAAGACTTGACTTTCTGTGATCGGGTAAATTCAATGTTTTGCTTAATCAACGTTAGTGTTTTGGTCATAACATGGTCATTTCGTCCGACCGAATGATCCAAGCCTTTAAGAAATCCGTAATTTCCGCCTATAACAACCCCGAAATAGGTATCTTCAAATTTAACCCATTCGGGCCTGTAAAGTCACTCAGCGCGGCCAGCTGCTCAAGCCAATTTCTGGTTCTGTCTTGAACATAGAGTAGTCCCATTTGTTTAGAGACATATCTTCGAAGCCTTGTTCGATTCGTGGTGGATTCCAATGAGAAGAACCTAAAGACCTTAAATTCTCTAAATGAAAGGATAATGAACCGTTGTCGATAGTTAAGCACCCTCGAAAGTTTTAAAGTATTTGGGACGTACTGTAATTGGGCAAACTTAACGCCTTATGATAGATAGTACGCTCCTAAATAAGTATAAGTCTAATAAAAGTACAAATAAGTATATGAATTTGTTATATGAAAAGGCACAACTAATATGTATAAAATATTATTTGATAATGAATATCTCCCTACATACATGATATCGCAGTATTCATGATATGAGATATCTTTCTAATACAGAAAGATTATTAAGAAAACATAATAATAATGGGATCGTCGCCTATGACCTGTGTGTAGTTGGATAGATGTGCATGCCTATGTGGACACAACTTCTACAAGCAACATACGTATACGCATATCGAGTACTCGATCGCGTCACGACATGTGATTCCGTTTCGTGGACCATTATACGGCCCGCAGGCCATACCGTGACGCTCCAAACTCGGGTGTCCGCTGACCACCCAACCCTGAATCACGCTGGCCTCACGCCGCGGAAAGACGCACGTGTAAAACGGCCCAATGTGGCCCGTGACTCATACAACCCAATTTTTTATATTTTATACAAACTGACGATTTACAATTGTTTTTAATTACAATTTATACAAAACCAGAATTTTACAAAATACAAGAGAGGGCCATCTTGGCCGTTTCTTCGCCTCTAAAACCCACGCTCCATCCCCAACGCACCTTCGCACCGAAAATGGGATCCCGCGACGGGTGAGCAATGACTAGTAGTGAATTTCCTTACTGCAAGTACTCCCCACCTGTCGTTAACGCAACGACACACCAAACATACAACACATGCTAATATATCACTCCATGCATATATTAACAAATTTAATCCCATACATCATGTTATCTCGCTTACACAATAACATAAACTTAGCTCACGGCTATAGACAATCCGGTTAGCCCATCTCGGAACCGCCTAATAAATCACACAACATGTTATTTTCTCATGGCAATAACACAACACCACCCAAATCAAGCAAATCATGCAACAAATTCAACAGGAGGTTCAAACACCTGGGGTGGATTTTCTTCAATTCTGGCCCAAATCTGAACTAGAACCCACTCGCCTTCATATCCAGCCCCAACAAATCCCTATCCATTACATAACCCTTAAGCAAAAAGTAAAACAAGTAGGAGAAAACCCCTACCTTTTCGGAGTTTGTCGAAACTCCCCAAATCTGGTACCCACACGTAGTCCTCGACGTGTAGACTAATCCTCTCTTTGCCTCATACAATAAGCTTAATCGACCATCCGATCGTCGTAGATCTTGTGAGTATGGCTTGACTTTCTCTCTCTAAAACTCACTCCCAAATACTGGCCGCTTCAAAAATCAAAAAGTTAAGAAAATGAAGACGGAGAAGACGACGTCTTCCTCAAAATTACAAGTTTGTTCCTCATTAGGCTCGACTTTTCAAACCCATTTTACACGCTACCACCTGAGCCACTGACCCCTTTCTTGCGCCACGTGTCCTCATGAGGACATGCAAATGTTGGTATTTATTCCCTCGCCACGTACAGCCCCTCTCTATTCCCGCTTTCACTTTAAGATCCCTTACCTTTTGCCACGTGGCCATCCGACACCAAACGCCAAAAACGTGAAATCCCGACCACCCTCAATCCAACGAATTCGACGCGCAGAATAGATTACGGAGAGACGATTCCAACCCAAGGCCATCCGTTTTGTCATCCGAGATCTATAAAAATTTCGGATTTTGACCGAAATTACTATTTTATCCTTCCTTAGGAAATCTGGATTTTCCAGGGTCTCACATTCTCCCCCTCTTAAAAGAATTTCGCTCGAATTCATACACACATACGCATCCAACCACGCATATGTAACCCTACACAATCCAATTCCTCGTTGTGTACACACGACCTTTCCATGTCACAGGGCCACCGACAATCCAATGGACCGTCAACCTAAACCATGTCATGAATGACAGCCATCTACCGAGCTCGTGCAGGCTCACCAACATCCAATGAAATTTCCACTGAGTATCAAAATCTCGAGTCACTCCCGACTCCTATCACTCAACTCTAAGTCTACGTGATAACCACGACCGTGTGTTTTCATCTCGAGTCTCCCCTGACTCCTATCACTTAACTCTACGTCTGGGTGATAACCATATCCATATGTCCTCATCTCGAGTCTCTCCCGAATTCTAATACCCAACTCTAAGTCTAGTGATCCATATCCATATTGCCCTCATCTCAGCCTCCCGACTCCTATCACTCAACTCTAAGTCCGCGCTGCAACCATATCCGTTTGCCATCTCTCGCAACAGAACTCTTTTCAAATTCTACACTTCGAGCCTCTTATATCCACACAAATTCCTGACGCTTCCCGGCTCTCTACACCACACACACCTCTCTCTCCCCGCATCCCTTCGCATTTGCGTGCGTGAAACATAAAAAGAAAATGAAAAGTATACGTAAAGGAACGAGCAAAGATACGATATGGTAAACATAAAGACAAGCATGCTACGATAAGATACGCTACAAGAACAAGTAAGTAAAGCATAAAAATGACACAAAAAGTATATGAAAGCTATGATAAGAAAATGAGATATGTCATGAAAAGCAAATATGAGAAATGGTTAAAATTATACATGCTATATGAGTCATAAAGATATGCATGTGTTAAAGTGGATGACCCTGTTAGAGGTCGCCCATATGTACCCCACTAAGTTATAAGCTTAGCACGAGCCAAGCCATCTGCAAGTGCGCATTTAAGAGAAAACTAGCGCGCACGATCCACATCGCTGTACTCAAGGTCAACACATCATCAGGTCCATCGATGATTTTGCATAATGTATATGTCTTTTGTTTCTTTTTGTAAGCAATGAACGCTGAACACTTCCATATACGGAGTCAGATATAGATTAATCCATCGCTACTGCATTATAATACAAGTAGAGTGTTTAACATTATAGGTATGAACAAGCTTAAAATGTATAAGTTATAGTAAATAACAGTAAGTGGTATCAGAGCCCCAACTGGGGTGTCGCTACGTAGTGGTATCCAGTTGGTTCGACTCGCCAACCGAAGCCTGACCGGTGACGGGTGTCATAGTTGACTCGACGTTAATTTCCTTAAGGTCCAGACTAATCGAAGTGTGTTCAAATTGGACCGAACAACCATGATTATAAAAAAAAATTTATTCAAGAAGAATGTGTTCAGATTATCAAAAATAAGAATGGGATTAAGTAATAAAATGATCAAGGTATAAAAAAAATGATACATGATAATATAATGAAAAAAATATAAAACTTTTTTGTTTGTTTATTTTTATTTAAAAGCTCTAAATGCTTGAAGATAATATAAAATTTTTCCCAAGCAAGACTTGAATCTAGAACTCCCAATCCCTACGCTTTATCTTTAAAAATCAACGCCATCATATTAGTTATACGATAAACTTAATTTGCTTGTTTTCTTTTCTTTTGATAAGAGACTAGTTGTCTTTGATCGGGTACTAAATTGTATGTATTAGTAAGTTGGAGGGTCTTTCATACATTAGGTCACTAATTTGATTGCTTTTCTTAACGTGATTTGCTTTACTTATAAAAAAGACAAAGAGGACAACCGTCGTCTTTTGAACCTATTGATGCATGTCGTCATATCAGAGGGTAAAAGTCCACTACATTGACTTCCACTATCGAAGCTAAAAAGGGGCAAATGGAGGAGCGACACATGGAAGACCTAGTAGTATAAAGCATCGCATGAGAGAAAAGAAGAAACCCTAATTACGAAAAGCTAGTCTTTTTAAGAGATGGGTGTATGGGAGGTCCTAGATCGAGTTCCTATAAGAAAAGAGTATGACTCGAGTCCCTAGCTACATGAACAAAGTACTACTAAAAATAAGATTTAAAACAGCATAAATTCAATGAATAATGAAATTACGATGCATTTACTACTAGACAATTGTGGATTGATTATTTGCCAGATGGCATTCTTTTTTCCCTTTATAAATATATAAAAGCTAAGTTAGTTGGAATCATGAGTCGGTTTGGCGCCAGTTTACGGGTGACCTCATTCTTCTCCCAAATTTAGTCTCCACTGTTACTCACTCCCAGGCACCATTTTTCTCTAAATATGGAAATTAAAAAGAAATGACAAAAGAAAATTCAGCCTTCCTTCGAAGAAGAGGAAGAGGTAGAGGAAACAGCAAGGAAAAAAAAAAAAAAAAAAAAGGTAAAAATGCAGGCAGAGAGTTTACGAATTGTATGAATTTAGTAAGCAGCCTCCTCCAAATGCCTTACCTCCGAGTGTTATTGTGTTTAGCCTTTTTTGGGATCCTTTCTCCAGTTGCCCACTCCACCACAGTTGCTACTGATGGTAATCTTCTTTCCATTTTCTCTGCAATTCCTCTTTTTTTTTCCTTGTTATTGATTTGTTAATCAGAATCTTACTTCTTTGAATTTTTGTGTATGGTTGATGTAATGTGTTAGCTCTTGAAGTGAATTTCTTCTACCCCCCGCGATCAGTGGTAGAAGAGAATGGGAAAACTAAAAAATGTTAGCTTTGATGGTGGATTTACTTTTCAAGTTGAGAAAAAGGGCTTTGTAACATCTGATCTAATTACGAGATTTTATCCGATTAGCTGTCAGTGAGGCACTTTGTTTGGTTTAGTTCTACAATCTCATGGGATACAAAAAGGATGTTGTATTTGCATGAGATGTGTTTGTCACATCCCATATCCGCTAAAGGAGAAAATTTTTGACACTATTATATAAGTATGGGCTTGTCTAAACCTAATAGACATGTCTTAAAACTGTGAGAATCCATTGAACCTAAAACGAATAATATCTATATAATCGGATCGAATCATTACACTTATCTGATGTATATTTTCTTATTCATCCAAATGAGCTTCACAATAACTTGTTGTCCCTTGGTATTTTCTGATGTTGTCTTTTATATCAGGGATGTGAATTGTTTTTAGTACTGGATGATATTTTCTTTTCGCATGATTTTGTTGTCAGTTGAAGGCTTTATGATTGAGATCTGATTGGATTGGTCAAATTGATATAGCATGTCAGTGAAACATTGACAGTCTTTCTGCCTTTCCATCTTTTTGTGATTTGTTTTCCAACTGGCATAAATTTATGGGTATTTTTTTTATTTCTTTTTACTTACCTTTTCTTATTGTTAAAAAAAAAAAAATTGCTTAAGGAGAATGTAATTTCCAGATAGTGCCACGTATCATATGTAAAATTTCTTTCATGATCATATGACCTCATAGGTGCCAGACTCATACCTAAGCAATTTGTTAGACCATGCTTGAAGCTTAGCAATGCATTTTGCTAGTAAGCTTCACAAATTCTTGAAAAAAGGTGTAAATGTTCATGAGGGTACCTAATCTTTTGTTATGTGTTGTGGACTGCGGTTCGTGTTGAGGTTAAAAGGGTTGAACAACGTTCGAATTGTGAGCTGAAATATAGAAAAGTGGCATTTTCTTTTCATGCATATCCTTTTTCGTTGGGGACACGAAATAATAGATTGGGGGTTCGCCCGTGATACGGTATGTTTAGGGTAGAAAGGTATTTTTTTAATTTGATCATATCTAAGGTTATTATAAATTCCCTCTTATATAACCTTATTTCGGTGATAATGAAAGTTTGAGTCAGCCGCTCCTATAGATATATAGACACACCATCGAACCAATGTAAAATCTGTTTGTTTTATTCGCTTTTTCATCTAATTCTTTATCACCATTATTGCACAAATCACAACAATATGTGATATTTAATTTTTTTTTTTTTTATGAATGCAGTTGTTGGTTTATATTTTCCTTTGCTCTATTATTTAGATTCAATCCACCTTTTGTCACAATTATGATTCAGAAAGTTGCATCAAAGTTTTTGTTTCATCAACTAATTTCAACCATGTAAAGATGTGTTAAAGAGCATGATATTTATGTTAAACTCAAATCTTACGAGAGCTTGGAAGTTTTAGGGGTCAGCTGGTCGCTTAACACGACATCGTAACTCGGCTTCGACACGAGGCTTTGGGTTCGAATTATTTCTTTGCAATTTGAACCCCCATTTGTTTATTTGAAAGTTCATGAAAGACACTGATTGATTTGTTTGACTTTCCATGTATGGGTATGAGGTCGCACATGAAGGATCAGAGGGTGTTAAAAAGCATGATATTTATATTAAACCAAAATTATATAAGATTGTGCTTTCAGGAGAATTGATCGTTTAAGTCTCTCTAACCATATTTTGTTGCATTTGAAGATGCTTATACTTTGCCAGCTGCTTTTTTGCAGTGTCTGCCCTCAATGTAATGTACAACAGCATGAACTCTCCTTCACAGCTGACTGATTGGAAGTCAAGTGGAGGTGACCCTTGTGGAGAATCCTGGAAAGGAATCAAATGCTCAGGCTCATCTGTGACTGAAATGTTGTGATCTTATCTTCTTCACACTGACCTTTTGATACATAGACATTTACACTTTGTTATAAAAGCGGAAGTTTTGAGGCACGAGAATATGAATTCAAGAATACAAAGATAAACGTAAAGATGAAATAGGGATTTAACGTGATTGAGCTAATTATTCTTACATCCACGGATGAGAGAATATTTCCACAATTCTTGAAAATATTGAGAACAAGATTGGAGTATCAAAGTATTGTTACGACTAGGAAAAATCATGAAAAGAAAATACTTTATAAAACTCTCAATCTTTCAAATCTCTTCACACACCTAACAGCCATCTCTCTCATTACTTTTTCCCTTCATGACCCAGAATATTTATAAAGATATTCTTAAAAGTTTTCCTTATCTCTCTATAAGAAAACCTAATATTACACAATATAAAAAATTCAAGAATTATCCTATAAAATATTCTTTACTAAAAACAATAAATACTAATTAGATTTTTTAGATATATTCTAACAATCTTCACTTTGGATCAAATTCCATTGAGTCAATCATTTAGCACACCTTAATAAGAGAGCAATCGACTTTCCTTGAATTGTAATTCCCTTTATCCTCATCTTGTGTGCTTTGTAATCTTTGTTTCTTCTGGATATCTTTAACATGAAGCTCTGGTACCATTTGTTACATCATTGTACACACTGAATAACCTTTACAAACCCATCTCTCTCATTACTTTTTCCCTTTGTGACCTAGAATATTTATATGAATATTTCTAAAGACTTTCTTTATCTTATAAGAAAATCTAATATTACAATAATATAACTAAGAATTATCCTATAAAATATTCTTTACAAAAAGGAATAAATACTAATTATGGATTTGAGACATATTCCAACACACTTCTATTGAGTGACTTATACAAGCATCTTGACGTCTTGCTATTCACATTTTAAGATGAAAGATATTCAATTGATCCACTTTCTAGGCGTTCTCTTCTGTTGAAAATTCTTCAGAAGTTATCTGGCTCTTGGACTCACTGGATCAATGGGCTACCAGCTATCAAACTTGAAATCCGTCACCAACTTGTGAGGCCCTGTTTTTCAATCTAAGCACTTTTCTTTTGTGTATATATATATATACCATTTCTTGGAATAACCCAGCTTTCCAAACTAGTTTGTAATCAAGTTCTCACCGGTAGGCTTAGCAAAACCTAAGAAATCGACCGATTGCCAGAAACCAAACCGAAAAATAGGTTAATCAAACTTAATTATTCAGTTTTGGTTTTTGTTTTATACAAATTTTGATTTAGGTTTATAAAATACAAAAATCGTAGTTTCGGTTAACCAACCGAAAAAAAAAAAAAACTAATATTACACTAACATTATAAAATACAATATATAATATATATTATGAAAATAAATTTATATATAGTTGCACCAAGTGTCAAGGAGATTGTAAATGAATTGATTGCACTTATTCATTTTTTTCTTTACATTTTTTTATTTTATTTATAGTAATTATTGTAATTTAAACTTTAAAATATAATCATGAAATTGTAAATTTATTTATTTTTATTATGGTTAACCAAAAACCTATATATGGTTAACTGAAGATTTGGTTAATCATATTGATGATCACAGTTAGGTTAACCGAACCATGCTCACTTCTACTCCCCGCACCCACACACATATTATACGACCTGTCATGTTATATACATCGATATTTAAATATATATTGCTGAAAGAACTCACCTGAAGGAAATGATTCGTTTGTCATAGTACAGTGACATGAGCAAGAACAACCTCAAGGGTGATATACCATATCAACTACCTCCTAATGTACTTCAATTGTAAGTCAGAGAAAACCTTTCCATATCTACAGTGAATGCAAAAAATAAAAATGTATGGTAATGTTTCGAGCTCATTTTACAGAGATCTTTCTCAAAATGGTTTCACCGGTGGGGTTCCTTATTCGATTTCTGGGATGACTGACCTTGAATATCTGTAAGCAAGCAGTGTTTAATATTTGTCTGTTGGCATAGTTTTCTTGTCTTAGACAATCCTATTCATTTTTATTAGTGGGTGATGCAGAAATCTTGGTCGCAATAAACTCAATGGACAGTTAAATGATATGTTTGGAGAACTGCATAAACTCACTTCAATGTAAGTATTATCGGTAAAGGAAAATTATCTAGCATTTGGGTTCTGTGAAGATGCATGACAGATTTTAGAGGGAATATTGAATTCTAGCATGTGCTAATTGTCTTCTCATTTTGTTTTTGTTTTCCCTTTAATGTCATTTCATACACATGTATAATGAGAAAAGAGTTTCTGAAATTCCAATGAAGAGAAAAATAACTCTTTGATTTTCATTCATTAACAGAGTGAGGGAACATAGATATTTATACTCTAAGTGTTAGAGTAAATAAAGGAAACAAAGTTAAAGTCTAATTATGAGACTAAAGAGAAAGGGAAAGGAGGAAAAAATTCCTAAATGGATTAAGAAACTAATCCTTAACACTCCTCTCAAGCCGGAGCATACAAGTCAAATGTATCAAGCTTGCTACACATGTACTTAATCCTATCCTATAGGTAGATCCGGGGTCACTGGAAAAGTCGTTGGAATTGACCACACAACGAGTTGATGAGACCGAAAGAGGGCTTGCTGGAAAGAGGGCTGTCGAAAAATGGCTGACTCCAGAACCAACCATGGCTTTGATTCAATGTGAAGAGAAAAAATAACTCTTTTATTTTCATTTTTTAACAAAGTGAGGGAATATACATATTTATACATTAAGTGTTTGCGTAAATATAAGAAACAAAGATGAAGTCTAATTAGGGGATTAAAGAGAAAAAGAAAGAAGGAAAAGATTCCTAAAAGGATTAGGAAACTAATCCTTTAACAATTCCCTTTATTTTAAGCTCCACATGTTTAAAGTTTTGGACTAAAACCATATGAGATCTTCTGGAAAAAAAAAGGACAAAAACCCGGGGTCTCAAATTTGGTTTAAGATATTTAAATATGTTGTAATTATACCATTGTATGTCCAATTTTTGGAAATGTTGAATAATATAAGATTGAACTTTGTGACGCTGCATATCTACTATAGTAATTCCCAATTTGCATATCTTTTCATAAATTTTTGAGGTGAGCCTGAAAAGCATGGAAGCATACACAGAAGAGTGTGACTGCCAATAGCTTTGCAGCCTTTTTGAGACTTTTCTGCCTTCTTCTGTTACAGTGAGGCATATGCCGTTTTACACTTTTTTGTGTTTCTTCGATGCTTCAATTTCTGAAGCTTATGCCTAACCGGAGAACTAGTATAAGATTCCTTTTATCCATTTTTGTCTAGTTCTAATCAACCATAGTTGAGAAACTGATTGTTCTGACTACTAAAATCGTTAAGAGGAAACAGAAAAGGAAAAGGGTCCTTGAATTGATTATTTTTTTTTTTTTTTGATAAGCAAAGAGCAAGCATTTATATTAATGCACAAAAAGTATAAGATCAGTCAAAAAGCCCCAAATATATAGGGAGTATACAAAGCAAGACTTGATCTATACAAGAAACAAGAAAGACCTACCACCCAAAAAAAGGCCTAAAGAATACACAAAAGAATTCTCACAATAGAATACTCCCCCAGGTCCAAGGAATTAGCCCAAGATACAAACATGCTAATGAAGGAGGTTTTTAGTCTGGAAATGGAGAAACACCCATCATAAAAAACCATCCTATTCCTCTCCCTCCAAATAGCCCAAAACAGGCATAAAGGCACCACCATCCAAAGCTTTTTGGCCTTCTTCGTAATAGTAGAACAGCTCCAGCCCTCAAGAAACTCTTTAGCCGAGCGAGGGTAGGCCCAACTTAAGCCTGGGATGAAGATAATCCCCCCCACCTCAGTTTTGGTAAACTGAGGGCATCAACCTTCTCCTTCCTCTGGCCCACCAAATAAAGAGGGGAAATACAAACTCAAAGGAGCCTCCCCACATCACGTATCATTCCAAAGTTTTACTCTCTGCTCATTGCCCGCCACAAAGGAAAACCTGGATTTGACAAGAGGCCACCATCTCCGAAGCCCAAACCTACATTGTGGCTTATGCCTAGGTTCACCTACAGTGAATCACCATGCTTTGATCTCTGACCTTCAAAAGCTATGGATTTGTGTTTGATGTTTGTAAGATGTTGCTTGAAACATTCTCTTGTCTTATTAATTGTCCAGATTGAGGTGAGAAAGGTGCTTCAAGGTGTTCTAGAAAGAAGAAAATGAGGAGACAAAAGGGCAATAGCAACTTAGGTTTATCCTCGTGCTAAGTCTCAATTACAGAAAATTTGTGACCATAAAACACTTCAAAAAAAATAGAAATAAAGGTAAAATTCTCCTGGTTGCAAGCCAGAATGCTGATTAATTGATACATTACCTCTCTGATTGCATAGTTCAACTTGCTCAAAACTGTTCAGAAGCAGAAGTAGTGCTCCATTTTCATTTTTTTTCCATCTATAATTAGAATTTTATTGAGGGAGAAGAGCTACTGCTTATTTGTTTATTTGTAATTATCTTTTCATGCTAGAGGATTGTTCCTTTGATCTATGCAAGCAACATGGCTTTCTTTTTGGATTTTCTACAATTCATGGTGCCAATAAAAGAAGCAAACATTGAATTTATTGACTGACTCATGAGATGATGTGCAGGGATCTCTCCTTCAATACACTATCAGGCAATTTGCCTCAGAGTTTTGGATCACTTTCAAGCCTTAAGACATTGTAAGAAGCAAAAGCATTGAGTTGTGGGTACTTTTAAGTTTCTTGCTACTAAATATGTTTTTTCATCTTCATGCAGGAATTTGCAGAACAATCGTTTTACTGGTTCAATTAATGTCCTTGCTGATCTTCCCCTCAATGATTTGTGAGTACGACTAACTGTAAATCAGATACCCATCATGAATCATTATTTGAGTCCTTTGAACTGTAATAGAACAAGAATTTTTGTTATCCTTCATGTATATGTTTTTGGAGTGGGGTAGGGTTTACATTAGGCTTCACTCTGGGACATTACTTGATTTTCTAGAGTGGCTGGGTTGAAAGTGAGTAGAGGGGGGTTTTTTTTTGCACCCGTATGCTTTGTGTATGTTAAATGAGCAATTGTCCTAAAAGCTCAAGCTATTAGGGTGAGAAAAATTTCAACACACAAATGGGGAAAAATTATAATTGAAGACCCAGAATGGCAAGGAAGATTTCTCAGGGAAATATTGTCTGAAAGCCAAAATCTTTCAAAAGTTCTTTTTAGAAGGTAAATTGCCACATTCAACCTTTACCGCTTTAGTTAACACTTTTTCGCTTGCAAGGCGTTGAACGACCAACTCTCGTAAAGCTCAAACTTGTAGGATTTTGATATAATTTTTAATATCATGCCTTTAACACAAGGCTTAGATGAGTTAAGGTTACCGTTCTTCATTTTACCATGCTCATGTATTTTCCCGTTTCCCTAACTCCTCAATGCATTAAAAAATTGTAAAATGCTGCCTGGACCTGCTGAAGTAGTTGACAGCAAATATAGACATCACTGAATAATGAATTTATTTTTATGCTGGCAGGAATGTTGAAAACAACAAATTTACTGGCTGGATTCCCGATGCACTGAATGATATGGATAATTTGAAGTGAGTATTCTGTTAGAACAGCATTTTTTCCTGGCATGCATGATGCATTGCTTTTCAGGTTATTCCCTGACCATGGTTGTTTCCTTGTCAAGAGCTGGGGGAAATTCTTGGTCAACTGGGCGAGCTCCTCCACCTCCCCCTGGTGTAAGTTCAAAAAATCCTCATGGCAGTAGGAGCAACCAACGGTGAAAGGTGGTGGAAGTCTGGCTCCGAGTGGATTGGCTATAGCTGGAATAGTTTTTGGAATTTTGCTGACACTTGCTATTGTAATTGCTCTATTTTCAAAACGATCTTCTCCTCCTCCTTCATATTTTCTTGATGAGGAGGGGTTTAGCAATCAGAAATCATCTACGCCGATGGTATCCTGGGAGCTCTCCGGTGACAAACACCCCACAAACTTCACAGGTAATTTTCATTTACAACTGTCTTCTTTTTTCTGGGGTGCTTTATCAGAATTATCACTAAAGTGTAGTGGATTGTGAGCTTTGAGAAGTACTGTAGAATCTGTTATGAAATTGCTAAACTTTTGTTTCCAACTGCCAAAATCTTTCAGATTTAGGAAGTTATTTGGTTTTTTTTTGTTTTTGTTTTTTCAAGGTAGTATATGACTGATTGAGAGATATTATTGACTTTGTTTGTAGCATGTAGCTTTTAGGTGTGATCTTTTAGATTCTGGTTTTGATGCACTTAATTGTCAAAAAATTTTCTAAAAAGATATCTGATATGTCTCGGTTCAGCATCTTTAAATTCCATTAGATGATGTTTTACATGACCTAGACCAGGATTCTGCATTGATTAGTGTTGAATGGCCAACTTTTCTAAAGTTTCCAAAGTCATAGGGATTCAAAGGGAATAAATTACAAAGAGTGCAGCCTAACTCTGTGACTTCTTTGCCGAACGAATACCACGTTGCCGACCAACTCTCCTAAAAGCCTCGCCTGTTAAGATTGAAATCTAATACGAATATCAATTTAACAATTAGTTTTTGAGACCTGTCTCCACAGAGAGATGGGTGATTGCTTATATGGTTAAGATTAGTGTAATGAATGAAAAATTGGCTTCTATTTCTACATCCATGTCCTTGTTTAGTGCTTCATTTACCTTTTAACATAGCAAATACAATTATGCACTATTTGGTGGTTATTCCCTCTATTTGGCCATTTATACTTCTTGCTTCTTTTCTTTTGTTTGTGGTTCACTTCATATGCATCTTGTGCGCTTGGGTACACCTGCATTTTTGTTATATGCCTTTTGAGGATATAATTTTTAGGCACTGTTTGGAATCTGGAAAGTATTTGGGAAAGAAAAAAATTACTAAGGAAAATGATTTTCTCATGTTTGGTTTCACCTGGAAAATATAAAAGAAAATCAAATAGAGTCAAAATTCCTTAAAATTTTGCATTTTTTTTTAAATTTCTTAGTCATTCTGTTATAGAGAAACAAATAAAATGAGTTTGAATAAACATATATAATTAATTTATTAAAATTAAACATATTTCTTATTTTCCTCCAATTTTTTTTTCTTCCACTTTTCCTCTCAATTTTTCTCTCTATTTTATTTCCTTAGCATTTTCTGGGTTCCAAATAGAACCTTAATTTTCTATCTAGAGAAGGAAAAAGAGGAAAGATAATGAATGTTAAATGGACTTCACATTGTAATTCAACTGACCAAATGCTGTGCTGTTCACAGAATTTAGGCCATCGAATGCATCTAATTCAACTGATTCAAAGGCTTTGCAAAAATCTCCTTCTGGTCTTAGGCTTCCATCTGCTCTTGATGGTTTGGCAAACCGCTTGAGTATCAGAAGAAGTAATTCTATTCATGCTACAGCTTATTATTCCTTGGCAGATTTACAAAGTGCTACTCGTAACTTTGCAACAGCCAGCCTTCTTGGTGAGGGATCTGTTGGACGTGTTTATAAGGCAAAGTATGCTGATGGAAAGGTATGCTTGGCTAATTTATATATTGCTTTATGCTTAATTTACACATTGCTTTTTTTATTCTCTAAGCCTTTGTTAAACGACCAACTCTTCTAAAAACTCACGCTTTTAAGATTTGGGTTTAATTTGAATATTATGCCTTTAACATCATCTCTCACATACGACCCCATACCCGCACGTGGAGAGTCAAACAAACCAAACATAGCCCTTTATGAACTTTCAAATCAACAAATGAGGAATAAATTGCAGAGAGGTGGTTCGAACCCAGGGCCAACTCTCCTAAAAGCTCAAGCTTTTAGGATTAGGGTTTAATATGGATATCATGCCTTTAATAGCTTTCAACACAAGGGTCTTAACCTTGTGAACATTTCAGGCCACAAGAGTAATACCTAATCAAATTTTTGGGAGATTCAAGAGTCTAGGTTGTATGGTGAATGATTATTTGATTCCTTCTAAATAAACCTTTTCAAGTGCTGTTTCATCGTTAAACGACCGACTCTCCTAAGTTTCAAGCTGTGGTGGATTTGGGCTTCATATGAATATAATAATTTCTGAACACTTCATTGTGCGAATTCATACCCACACGTGGAGAGTCAAACAAACCAAACATAGTTCTTCATGGACTTTCAAATAAACAAATGTGGATTCAAATTGCAAAGAGGTGGCTTGAATTTAGGATCTCCTGCCAAACTAAGCTTTGATAATCGGGTATTAATGACCAACTATCCTAAAAGCTCAAGCTTGTAGGATTTGGGTTCAATATGAGTATCATGCTTCTTAACATTAACCATACTTTGATAGCTTTTTTTAAACGACAGATAAATTTTTGTAGTTGCTTTCAAAATGAAAATTTTAAATGGATCTGGAAATACATTGATAATACTTATATTTGGTGGATTTTCTAGTGGAATTCACCAGAACATACAAAAAGCATAGAAATTAGTGAATGTGCGAGCGTGCTAGGAAATTATAGTATTTCCAAACTGAAACTGTGCCGAAATCTAACTTCTACTCAAACGAAAAATGGATCCCCTAGTTCCCTTCACATTTCCCTAGATTCTATGGGGAAAAAAAGCTTGAAAATTAGATTGCATGGGATCGAATTAAAGCTAAGAGAAAACTTAAATCTGACTAGCTTGAAAATAGAAGATTCATCAGAATCGACTGAAAATCAAATGTCAAGCAAGAAAACTTTGAAGCAACAAAATGCCAGAAAGAAAAAAACATATAAACTAAGCTAGGAATTTGAAAAGACTACACGAACTTGTAAAAATAAGAGAATGTCAAATGCTCTTGCTTGGTTTTGAGTGTTCAATCATCGGTCCCTTTGCTTTGATGCTTTGATTCCCTTTTATAGAGGTTCAGGTGACTACCCATGTTCCCTTCTTCACATTCTTCCTCAACTACCTTCCCACTCTCTCCACTAGGGCCAATTGCTTTAGTTAACTCATTCCCTAGAGAAACTCCTCTTCCCCACTTTTCATTAGAGAAACTGCACCGGCCCACTATTTGCTTGGGGAATACTCTTTTTATAACTTCCTCATGTCCCATAGTCCTTTGATCTCTCCTTCACACATGTCCTTGACTTTTTTCCACTTCCTTGGCTTGCCAGATCTTCAACCTTTATGCATAACTGTTCTTCCACGTGTCTTTCCTCCAATATTTGCATAGTCATGGGTTGGAGAAATAACTACTAGGCTTTGAGAAATAAACATCGGAGTAACATCTTCTTGAGTTGGGCTTTATCGAATCGGGTCGGCTCGCACTTGCCTGGGTCTGATAACTATTCCTACCATTCCACTATCATTTGGGCCAAAAAATTATTTAAATACCATTTGAGCCCAAAAAATTATTTTTAGTGTCAACAACTTCTTTAGAGATTCTTATTGTTATTGTCTCTTCTTTTTTCTTGTTTTATAAGTGCTTTGATTTATATATGTTTTACTTCTCCAAGCATTCACATGTATAATCACTTCCTGGACTACACAAATGACACTCAAATGTGTTAACTTCTGAACTATAGTACTATGGATAGTAGTAGTTGATGAATGCTTAGTGCTATAGTTTTTCCAAGTTTGCAATTGAGAAATAGCACATAAGGGGCGGTGTCTTATAAAGAACGCATAATCCGTCAGTAATCAAGACTTAAGGTCCCATTTGCTTTGATCAGGTGTTTGTTGTGAAAAAGATAAGCTCCTCCTTTTTCCAAGATGACAAGAAGGAATATTTTATTCAAGTTGTTTCAAGTGTCTCTAAGCTTCGCCATCCAAATATAGCTGAAATTGTTGGTTATTGTTCAGAGCAAGGGCATAACATGTTAATGTATGAGTATTTCAGGAATGGGTCATTACATCAGTTCTTACACCTCTCAGATGATTTCAGCAGACCGCTTACTTGGAACACCAGAGTCAAAATTGCTCTTGGCACTGCCCGAGCTATTGAGTAAGTTCAGAACTAGGCTATTTCATTCTTGTTGAAGTATGATATTCATATTAAATCCAAATCCTATAAGCTTGAGCTTTTAGGAGAGTTGGTTGTTTAACATGATATCAGAGCTTGGTTTGGTAGGAGATCTTGAGTTTGAACCCTTTCCTTGAGAATTTGAATATTTGATCCCCATTTACTACTTAAAGTCCATACGGACTCTCTAACTCTTCACATTTACGGTATAGGCCAGCATGCATGTGAGGGAGGGTGTTGAAGCATGATATTCATATTAAATCAAAATCCTACAAGTTTAAGCTTTTAGGAGATTTTATTGTTTAACATGATATCAAAATTTGGTTTGGTAGGAAATCTTGGGTTTGAACCCTTTCCTTGTAAATTTGAATATTTGATCCCCATTAATTGATGAAAGTCTCTTCACAAGCACGGGTATGGGGCCGCATGCATGTGAAGGAAGGTGTTGAAACATGATATTCATATTAAATCAAAATCCTACAAGCTTGAGCTTTTAGGAGAGTTAGTCGTTTAACAATTCTCTAGTGGTGTATAATATTTGATAGTGCATAAGGACGAACATATCAATATGTTAGTCATGCTTGAGATTTCTGAGTTTTGTTCTAAAATAATACATATTTTTTTTAAATACCAATCTAATACATTTTAAAAAAATGCCTAACTAGGGTGTTCTCATCAAAATCGTAGTTCGTGACTACAGTTTTAAATTTTTTTAAGTTGAAACCATAGTTGCTGACTATGGTTTTAAATTTTTTTAAGTTAAAATCGTAGTTGTTGACTATGGTTTTTAGGTTGAAGTTAAAACTGTAGTCATCAACTACGGTTTTAAGCACTAGTTTGAGCATTATTTTAAAAAACATATTAGATTGGTAATTTTTTTTTAAATGTATTATTTTGGGACAAAACTCTGAGATTTCTGGGATGGATGTGTGGGAGGATTCATCAAAATTTGGATTTTTTGGACATTAAATTACTGCTAACCAGGGGCTAATAGTTTGAACTGTGAAGTGACTAATTCAAATCAAGCCAAGGTGACAACAAGGGTTTTATCTTGAGCTATAATAAGGATCAATTGAGTTTTATTTTTAACTTTTTATTACTTAGTTTTAGGCACAAATTTTGTGGTTGATTTATGCATATTTTTGGTAATTTATCCAAAAAAGTGTTGACTTCGTTGGTTATTTGGCTGGATTCGTATCTTGAAAGTTTAATATTACCAATCCTAGCTCATTTATGCTTCCAATTTGATGGCTTCCAACTGATCCTCTTGTTGAAGACTGGCCAGCAGGCCCAACCTTGGATTGGGGAACTCTTGGGCTTCGTTTGGAACCTGAAAAGTGCTACTAAAGAAAAAAACGCCAGTTAAAAACGACTTTCTCATGTTTGTCTCCACGGGTAAAAATATAAAAGAAAATAAAATATAATCAAAATTGTTCAAAATTTTATATATTTTTAAATTTGTTAGTCTATATAATAAAAAGAAACAGATAAAATGAGTTTGAATAAAACATATAGAATTAATTTATTAAGTTTAAAATTATTTGATATTTTCCTCCAAATTTTTTTTCCTTTCTCTTTTTCTCTTTATTTTATTTTCTTAGTATTTTTTGGGTTCCAAACAAAGGCTTGTATTATCTTGGGTTTCCCCCGGGTTAATTCTTATTATTAGTGGCTATTTTTATTATTTATTAAAATGGTTGGATGACATTTTCATTCAGGTACTTCCATGAGGTTTGCTCTCCACCCATGGTTCACAAGAACATCAAGTCGTCTAATATTTTGCTTGATGCTGAACTCAGTCCTCATCTCTCCGACTATGGTTTTGCTGCTTGTCATCAGGTTAATACTTATTACCTTTTATATCTCTTTATTGTGAACAAAATTAGAATGTTTTATTCTATTTTGTGGTGATGCATACCGATGGTTTGGAATCCAGAAAGTATTGAGGAAATAAAATAAAGAGGAAAAGTGGGAGGAAAATATAAAATAAGTTTAAATTTTATAAATTAATTCTATATGTTTTATTCAAACTCATTTTATTTATTTATCTTTATTATATAAAGACTAAAAAATTTAAATTTTGAAGAATTTTGATTATATTTGATTTTCTCTTATATTTTTTACCCTGAAACCAAATATGAGAAAATAATTTTTCTTATCATTTTTTTCCTTTCCCTAGTACTTTCTGAATTCCAAACGGAGTCTAAATCTCCAGCAATATAGAAGTTCCTTTAGTTGTGTGATAAAGATGAATTAAGGATCTCTAAGAAAAAGAAAGACAACTCACCCTTTTTTCTTAGTAAGAGTAAGGAATATTATTCCTTTCCAAAATCAAATTGGAAGCTAATGGAAATAGAAATTTACGAAAATAAAGTACTAAAAACCAATCTAATACAGTAAAAAGACTCTAGATAAAACCAAGGCTTACTAGCTAGCTCGTCCTGCAGTATACATTATTAAACTATAACCCAGTTTGGTACATTCAACATCATTTTCCATCATGTGCATTATTTATTGTTAGTTTTAGTCAATTTTTTCCTTATGGCTTTCTTTATTTCTAGATAATGCAAATGGAAAGTCACTCGATTAACAATGCATATTCTACTTCTAACTTCTACTGTTGGTTTTAGTGTCTTTTGGATATACTTTTTATTTTCTGTTTTTAAAAAATAGAAAATAGTAGTTCATTAAAACTGCTTAAAAAAATTAATTAATTAGTTTTTGAAAAGAGATAAATTTATTGATTCATGTTAGCAATACAATCGATTGAAACTAAGTGTTAAAAACTTTAGAAGATGACACAACATCCAGGTTAATAGTAAAAAGGATCGGTTCAATGCCTATGCCTACATATTAATCAAAAATGTCTAGAATACCTAAGATTCCAGACCGCAAAGATAATGAAAACATGATTTGACTTCGGCGACTTTGTCGATCGGTCCTTTGTCATCTAAACTGCCAATGCATGCGAAAATCCATGAACAAGCTAACCATCGACAACACAACTACCTACCACAACAAGTCGGACACAAAACATGCCGTAACAGGTCGGTGACAAAAACATGAAAAAACAAAGGCAAACCCAGACCGGTGTGGAAGAAACTACTTTATTGGAAAAGAAAACCTAGAGCTAGTGAAGAAACGATGAAAGGTGTGATTTCAAGACAAGAATGACCAAAAAATCACCTCTACTGTCTTAACTAAAAAGGGCTTGAAAGAGAGAACAGAGGGAGGAGAGGTTAGGGCTTAATGATCACTTATTTATTCATTTTTTTGTTTATTTTATTTTAATATTTAGACATTTTTCTCGTGTTTTTTTTAATAAATTTATTATCATATTTGATGTTAGCGTACGAGCCAAAACCTGTGGGTCGGATATAATGCTCCGTAACGCACAAAGCCTCACTTATACATCAAGTGAGTGATGTTTATAGTTTCTGAGTATCATGTTAGGTAATGACAAAGGATGCCTTTTGATTGTATACATGCTGATGTCTTCAATCTCTCATTTTTTCATAACTGCTAGCCTATGTAAACAAGAAAAAAGTCTAAAAATCTGACCAAATCGGGTAGGCCCTTAAACCATGAACCAAGAACTTTTTGATTTATTATTCATTCGTTTTTAAAACATTTGAACCCTCTTTGAATTAGTGATATTTGTATTTTTTTTTCGCCTCAAGACCAAGATCAGAGCAATGCTTAGTCCGATGGGCCACCCCACAGCTCCATGAAATTGATGCACTAGAAAAAACGGTGGATCCCGCTTGCGTGATCAGACTTAAGTCACTCTCTCGATTTGCAGATATCATCGCTCTCTGTGTACAGGTGAGAAATTAATGCTTCCATCATAGCCGATTGTTTAGTTTTATGTTACTCTCACTCATGACTCTTCACCCTCATTGATAAACGACAAACTCTCCTAAAAGTTCAAGCTTGTAGAATTGGTTTAATATTGTTGATTTGTGACCCGAATTTGGTTTTAGGCTTATGTTCGAATTCGAAGGTCTCACCGTGACTTTGTGAAAAGAAAAAGTTGAGAAAAAATTAGGGATTTGTTGTGGTAGCAGAGGGGCTAGGTCGTTATGAACCTTTTTACTCAGGTATTTTTGTTATAAAAACACATTAGGGTTTATTCCCTATTCCGTTGTATTTTGTAATTCCTCTCAAACTGATAGTGAAGCTTTCTTCTCGCCTCGTGTTTTTCTGCAAGTGGTTTCCACATAAATCTTGTGTTTTTCCTTTATTTGGTATTTCTTTATTGTGCCATTGATCATAACAAGTAGTATTAGAGCCATTAGGTTTTTTCGATCTTATCAATGGCAACCATGAAATACGAAATTTTGTTGATCTCGCATCATTTTTGTCAGGGTATTCTTAAGATGCGTATGCCCGCAGCATGGATCTCGGGATGAAGCGCTAGGCTTGACAAGTGTTGACAAAATAGGAGAAAGAACGTAAGGATCGTAAAGCACTATCTAAGATTCACCTTCATTTATCGAATCAGATTCTGCAAGACGTTCTAAAGAAGAAGACTGCTAATGCGTTATGGATGAAGTTGAAAGAGTTGTGCATGACGAAAAGTCTTACGAGTAAGTTGCACTTGAAGCAGCGATTGTATTATCACCGTATGATAGAAAGTACGCTTGTGGTAAAGAAAGATCTTACGACCTTTAAAGAAATTTTTTCGTGAGATCCGAAACTTCGAGGCTAAATACGGTTAGAAGAAGATCTAGGGTTAATGTCGCGCAGCTCACTTCCTAATTTGTATGCGACTTTCGCAGATACGACGATATAGTCGTGATACCCTAACCCTAAATGAAGTCTATGAGGCTTTGTTTTCTAAGGAGAAAATGAAGCAGTTATTTTTAGGGCCTGAAGCGCAAGGAGATAGCTTGTTTGTACGTGGTAACCCGCAAGAGAAGAATTCCGGTGAAGAACAGAGGAAAAGTCAAAATCCAGAATTCTAATAAAATTTGCAATTACTGTAAGAAAAAGGGTTACATCAAGGAGTGTTTCAAGTTGCAGAATAAGGAGAAGAAATTTGGGAACAAACAAGGAGAGAAATTCAGCGAGGTTAGTGTCAAGGAATCAGACATTGACTGACGAGAACTTTGTCAGGCGATGCTAATTTGAGAGCTAGTATACTGATTTTAGATTCTCGTTGTAAGATTTTACATGACTCCTTAATCGAACTGTTCTCAAGCATACAAATTTGTGCATAAAGGTGAGGTTCGATGGGTAATAATGCATCTTTGTAATGTATGCAGTGTATTAGGATAGTTCACATTAAGATGTTTAATGGAGAAGTCTACCTTAGAGATGTCGACATGTTCCCGATGGAAAAGGAATTTGATATCCCTAAGTACTCTTGACGCAAGGTGGTATAAGTGGAGTACTCAAAGAAGGTGAAGCTTTGAGATTAGCAAGGAGCTCTAGTTGTGATGAAGGGTCATCAAAAGACAGCCATGTTATATGTTCTACAAGGTTCCACTATTACATGAAATGCTATTGTTGCATATCGTTCATTGTCAGAGGATGATATTACGAAGCTCTGGCACATGCGTCTTAGGCACATGGGTGAAACCAGATGGCGTATTATAGAAGAGGACTCTAGATGGGCAGAAAACAAGTGTTATAGCTTGTGAGCACTGTGTTTTGGGAAACAGTAGCTTAGTTGCATTCTCTCAGGAGTTCGTCAAAGGGCCTCTTGACCACCTAAATTCAGACCTTGGGGACCTGAAAAGTCTCTTTCTAAGAGAGGTACTAGTTATATGTTGATGATCATTGATGATTTCTTAATTGCTATAGGTATCTTCAAAACAAAAAGCGTGATGTGTTTTCAACATTCAAGCGATTGAAGACAATGATCGAGAAGCAACAGGAGGTGTGAAGTGCTTCAGACCGATAATCCAAGTTAGAGTTTTGTTCCAATAAGTTTGAATTAATTTTTATAAAGAAAGAGGGAATTAGCTAAACATCGTATAGTTCATCATAATTCAATAGAATGGTGTAGCGGAGCGCAAAGACAGACTTGATGGAGAAGCGCCTAATATGCTCTTTAATGTTCAGCTTTTCAAAGTCTTTCAAAGGTAAGTCATTCACTCGCATGTTATTTGATTAACCGTTCTCCCTTAGTCGCCGAAGTCTTTGGCGTAAGTCAGATCCACTGCAGATATTGTTTGATCAACCGCTTCTCCTCGCTTGCTATAAGAGAAGAAGACTCCTTAGTGAGGTGCTGGTTTGCAATTCTCCTACTTATTCGCATTTGAAATTTTCGATGCCCCCGCATATCTGAAGGATAATGGGTTAAAACTGATCACTGAAGTGTATATATATTAGTTATAAACTGTGTGAAAGGCTATAAATTATTGTGTTCCAGGAAACCAAGGAAATTGGTATCAGAGAGATGTGATTTTGATAAGACCTATGATTCAACTTAGCCTAAAGAGTTTCATCGTTGAGATTGTAGAGTTGGTAAACAGTGAGTTTCAGACCGGGTTTGTTCCTAATTGAATGAGCTGGAGTGTCCCACAACTTCACAACATTCATCATGTAGACAGAGAGTATGACTATTAGTCACCCACAAATATGTGGTTGGATTCAGTTGTATGGCGCCTCTGAGTGTGCAGATAATATTAAGTCATGAAGAGCCATCCACTTATGAAGAGAAGCAAGAATCAAAGATTTAGGTATGGATGATTGGCATGTAAGAAGATGAGCCTTCATAAAATGGATAATGGGATACATATACTACCCAAAGCAAGAAAAGCTATTCGTGCAAATGGGTGTTCAAGAAGAAAGAAGTGAATACCAGAGATAAGAATGCAAGGTACAGAAAAGACTGATACAGCAGCTACATTAGATTCCGTGTTGACTTCACAAATGTGTCTTCTTCATGGTGGAAGCAAAGCTCACCTCGAGTTGGTTTGGATTATGGCTTTTCATGATTGAAAAAGTTTGAGCAATGGATGAACACCATTTTATGGCTAGGAGCTTCAGAGGACATCTGATATGCACATTTTGAGGTTTTATAGCCTCTGTGTAAGAGAGGAACTATGTTTTTCACTCAGAGGTCTTCATGGTTTGAAACAATTTCCTGTGATTAATGTAGAGGCAAGATTTGAATTATTCACAGATCTCACATGATTTTAAGAGCGTATTTGGAGTAGTTAGTTCATTTTAATACGAAATGACGAAATATTTTCGCATCCGTCTATATGTTTATTATTATACCAATAGCAAAATTAAGAGTGAAAGAAGAGATAAGAATCTGTAAAAACGCAACTTAATGAGTTTCGTATAAAAAGATCTGAGTTGTTCAAGAAGATACTGGGGATGTAGAGATCTAAGGGATGAGCGGTAGGAAGATTATCCTTGAGTCAGAAAAGATATATTAAAAAGGTGGTTCACAGGTTCAACATGCACGCTGTTTGTTACTACCCAATTTGGCAAAAACATTTCACTTCATCCGCCTTATGTCCACAATCGGATGAAGAGGTTGACTACATGTTCAGAGTACCATATTCTAAAGGTCGCTGGTTCTTTTGATGTATGCCCCGGTGTGTTCGCTGCCAGATTCGCCTATTGGGGCCATCAAGTAGTCAAGAAAAGGATGACAAACCCTATTAAGAACACTTAAAGTTCAATGGATCAAGTAATACTTCAAGGTGGATTCTAGTATTTGTTTTTTAGTTTGGTATGAATAGAGATGGAGTTGCAGGGTTTGTTGATTTTGATTATGTTGGAGATCTCAATAAGACGTAGATCCGCATGTGACGGTTCACTATCGAGGTTGTGATATTAGTCAGAAAGCTACTTTTCATTGATGCGCTTTGTCAACCAGCAAAGGCGAGTACATGCGCCATAAAAAGCTTGTAAAGAGGCCCTTTGGTTGAAGGGATTGTTTGGGAGCCAAGTGATCGGGCCAGGTGATCAAGACATTGTTTTCAGGATAGCTAGAGTGCCATATTTCTCACCAAAGATCAAATGTTTCATGAGAGGACTAACATATCGATGTGAGGTATCATTTTGTGCAGATTATTGCTCTGTGAAGGACATTGTTTATGTTGAACCCAAGATATCCCACATATCAACACTCCGTAATACAGGTCAGTCAAACTGAGTGATCATTGTTATTTAACCCAAAGGTCTATAGAAGAGGAGTATGGTTTTGATCTCGTTTTGAGATTTAGAGTCCGTAGGCGTTTTTCTGCTTATGATGGGAATTCGTGTCAAGGTGGAGATTGTTGATTTGTGACCCAAATTTAGTTTTAGGCTTATGTTTGACCCGAAGGCCTGCGATTTTTTCCTGCAATGGTTTCACGTAAATCTTGTGTTTTTCCTTTATTTCGTAATTCTTTATTGTGCCATTGATCATAACAAATATGAATATCATGCCTTTAACACCCTTCCTCATGTGCTGCCCCATACCCGCATGTGAAGACTTAAACAAACCAATTAGAGTCTTCCATGGACTTTCAAATCAACAAATGGGGAATAAATTGCAGAGAGGTGGCTCGAACCCAGAATCTACTGCCAAACCAGGCTTTGATACCATGTTAAACGACAAACTTTCCTAAAAACTTAAGCTTGTGGGATTCGGGTTTAATATGAATATCACATCTTTAACACCTTCCATCTCGTGAAATCCCTCCCATACTTGCATGTACAGAGTCAAACAAACCAAATAGAACCATTCTTGGACTTTCAAATCAACAAACGAGGAATAAATTTCAAAGAGGTGGCTCGAACTTAGGACCTCTCCCCGCCAAACCGTGCTCTAATACCATGTTTAATGACCAACTCTCCTAAAGCCTGCTTGTAGGATTTAGGTTTAATATGAATATCTTGTTTTTACCACCCTCCCTCACATGCAACCCCATACTTGCACACTGAGAAACAAGAAACCAAATAGCCTTTAATGGACTTTCAAATCAAAAATTGGGGAATGAATTGCAGAGAGGTGGCTCGAACCTAGGATCTCCTACCAAACCAGGCTCTAATACCATGTTAAACGATCAACTCTCCTAAAAACTCAAACTTGTAGGATTTGGGTTTAATATGAATATCATGCCTTAATACTTGCCATGTATTCTCCAAGCATGCTCTTCCAATGAACTATATGAGGAAACAAAATCAAACTTAATGGTGAAAACCATCACCTAGAACCCTAAGATCTTTCATGCATAATCATTAAGAATCATAAACTGTTCTTCAAGGAAGTGTACTTGAATTCATTGGAGATGAATAAACTTGAAATGAAATAGTTTTAGCCTTCCAAATTTCAACGATGTCCAGAGATGTCTAGACAGAGTTCCTCAAATCTTCTTTGTTTCTTTATGAGTGAATGAGTATTTTCAGAATAAATGAACAACCGAAGAATTTATGGACTAAGACCCCTTTTATGATAGAGAAGTGACTTGTCACAAGTGTCTCTTCTCTATTACTATTTTATTTTGGCCCATTATCAAAATAAAATATTATGCCTCTACAAGTAGAGAAACACAATGCAACTTGATACATAAAAGCCTTTCAAAAAAGTACATTTTTGGGAGATCACTTGAATTAGGCTAATAAAATCATTTGGGTTCACAATACGAATTGAACACATATGACCCCACACTTAGATTAATAATCCAACACTATGAACTGCATATTAGTTCAATATTGTTTAAATTGAACCCATTATCGCTTGAGCCTTCTTGTTGCCTATGCTGGGACTTCTCTTTTGATGCATACATATTTTATCTTTTGCATTATATTTTTTCAGACGGAGCCGGACTTCCGACTAGCCATGTCGGAGGTGGTGCAGCGTTTAGCTCGATTGACTCATGGCGCTTCCCAACGGATGGAGGATTTCGGCAATTGACATATTCTTCTCTCAATACTCTTTTAATGCTGAAATAAGTACCCAGGAAGCTGCTGCAAGTGAGGATTTTTGACAATTGACTTACTTTCACTATTCCCCAAAAGCTTGTTTAGAGAAGTGATGCCAAGATCATTATTCACACATTCAACAGAATTGCAAAGGTTTCTGCTGGTATTACTACTTAGATGATTTGAACTACTTACATGTAGGCATATTTTTAGTGAAACCAGTAGGTTAACTATGTTGGAACTAAACTTGATTTAGAAACTATTTGAATTATGGTTAGTTTCTATAATTATGTGGAAGAATACTTTATTTGCTATATTTAGTTTCTATTTTGAGTATATGAGAATATTTAAAATTTAAAGTTTTTAGAAAGTTTCTTTTGAATAGGAATTTTATTTTATTTAATTTGAATAACTATAAATAGGAGATTATCTAATAATTGAAAATACAGTGTAAGAGTTATAGTATACAATAAAGTTTCTTTTTCTTCTTCCAAATTGATAGTCCTTGTAATTCTTTGTTTTTTCTATCTACTCATCGTTCCATTTAAATTGTTATCAAAACGCTTCCGTGCCTTCAACAATTGGTATCAAAGCCATACGAATTCGACAAGGATGTCGAATGAAATGTATCCGTTTCAAGTTCCCCAACTCACGAAAAACAATTATGACAATCAAAGTAGCAAGATGAAGACATTGCTTGGTTAACGAGACACACTAGAGGGAGTATCAATTATACTATAGTTATAGCATTTAGAATCATGTGTGAGGTAGAGGTGTGGTGGTGTCTCCTACTATGGTTTTGCTGCTTGTCATCGGGTTAATACTTATTACCAATCATATCATCTCTTTATAGTGAACAAAGTTTCTAGAGGGCTTGCTGTGGCTTGGCGTAGGATGACAATTTCCTCCGAACTTGTTTGGAATCCGAAAATAATTGAGGAAAGAAAATGGAGAGGAAAAGTGGAAGGAAATTTTTTTTGAAGGAAAATATAAAATATATAAGTTTAAACTTAATAAATTAATCCTATATGTTTTATTCAAACTCATTTTATTTGTTTATCTTTATTATATAAAAATTAAGAAATTTAAAAATATGTAAAATTTTGATTATATTTGATTTTTATTTATAGTTTCCACTGTGGAACCAAACATGAGAAAATCATTTTCTTTATCATTTTTTCCTTTCCCTATATTGTTGGAGCCTAAATCTCCAACAATATAGAAGTTCCTTTAGTTGTTGTGGGTACCATGGTTTTTAGACCCACTACTCAATGGACCCAGGGGCCGCTTGGCCCATGTTGTGAAGCGGTCCAAGCCCACTTACCATATCAATGCCAGGAGGCATCACCTAAACGGGAGAATCATAAAGAAAGCTAGGATGTCTTCCCATGGACTTTGTAGGCCCGTCTGTAATTTTCCCAGCCATATCCTACTCGTGATATGAGTTCGTTATAGATAAGTATACGAATGCGGAAAATACACAAAAGATATTTATCAACAGATTTCTTAGTTTCCAAATCCCTTATTTTCCGAAAAGATTTATCCTTGATAAGGAAGAATTAATCCTTGATAAGGAAGAAAATATTTTATCCCTAAGATTAAGAGATTTTCTTTCCAAAAATCAAGGAGAGATTCGTGAACCACTTTTTATAAATCAGGAAGATCCCCCACAAGAGGAAGGTAAGCAATTCCAATGGCGTGAACCCTCTACTTCTTCTTCTCCATCTTTTGCTGGCTTAATCATCGGAGAGGTGGACGGCACACCGTCGCCGGATCTCCCTTTTTTGCAGGTTCACGTTGCGCTACTGATGCCCAAAAGTTCAGACAATCAAGATAACAACAATTGTGTGAACAAAGATAATTAAGGAACTCTAAGAAAAAGAAAGACAACTCACCCTTTTATCCTTAGTAAGGGTAAGGAATATTATTCCTTTCCAAAATCAAATTGGAAGCTAAAAGAAAATAGAAATTTTACTAAAATAAAGTACTAAAACCAATCTAATACAAAAAAAAGACTTTGGATAAAACCAAGGCTTACTAGCTCATCCAACAATATACATTATTAAAATTAGTGTTTTAAAAACCGGATTGAACCAGCCGGTTCAACCGGTCGCACTGTCGACCAGTGAACTTTCCGATCCCGGTTTAATTCGATTCGATTATCGGTTCGACCCTTAAATCGTGAATGAGTAGCTTTTCCGATTTAGTCACCGATCCGATTTTTAAAACATTGATTAAACTACACCCAAGTTTAGTACATTCAACATCATTTTCTATCACGTACATTATATTTATTGTTATTTTTAGTCAATTTTTTTCCTTATGGCTTTCTTGTTTCTAGATAATGCAATGAAAGTCACTTCTTGAAAACAATGCATATTCTACTTCTAACTTCTACTGTTTTAGTGTCTCTTTTGGATATACTTTCTATTTTCTGTTTTTAAAAATAGAAAATAGCAGTACGTTAAAACTGCTTAAAAAAATTAATTTATTTAAAAAAGATCTACTACCTCAAATTTTAAAATTAAAAAAATATTTTTTAAGGATATAAGATAAACTTATACTTTTTAATAAAAGTTTTTATTCAGAGATATACTACTTTTTAATTTTCTAAACCAAAAAAAGAGGCGTATCCAAATGGTCACTTATTTATTAATTTATTTATTTTGATAACTGAACACTTTAGTTACAATATAATAAATTATCCCCATTAAGAATTGAACTCAAGACCCTTCCCCTCCCTATGCCCTGTCTTTTTGATACGGGAGCTCTACCATATGAACTAGGCATGATGAGCTATTTATTCATTTGTTTGTTTATTTTATTTTAATATTTAGACATTTTATTTGTGTGTTTTTTTTTATAAATTTATTATCATATTTGATGTCGCCATATCGGTGCCAAAACCTAGGGTCGGATATACGTCTTAGATCGACAAAGCCTTCAACTTATACGCTAAAGAGTGATGTTTATAGTTTCGAGTAGTCGTCGAGGTAATGATTGTGGCGGATGCCTTTGACAGCGTATGATATGTCTTCAATCTATATTTTTTCATAATCTGTTAGCCGATGAATGTTTTGGCAACTGACAACCTGTAGGCCCTCAAACTATGAACCAGTAACTTTTTTGATTCATTCATCTGGTTTTTAAAACATTTGAACCCTTTGAATTAGTGATATTATTTGTATTTTTTTTCCAGTTCAAGACCAAGATCAGAGCAATGCTTAGTCCGATGGGCCACCCCACAGCTCCATGAAATTGATGCACTAGAAAAAATGGTGGATCTTGCTTTGCATGGATTGTACCCTCCTAAGTCACTCACTCGATTTGCAGATATCATCGCTCTCTGTGTACATGTGAGAAATTAAGTGTCTGTTTGGTTCATGTTTTTGAACACTGTTTATGAAAACAATTTTTTAAAACACAGTTAGTGGTCCTTGAAAACTGATCTTGTTATTTGAATATAGTGTTTTATATGTTCTTGTTTTTGAGAACTAAAAACAATTTTCAAAAACAAGAACCAATCAGGCCCTAATGCTTCCATCAACTTGCCCCTCCTAAAGCCGATTGCCTGGTTTTATGTTACTTAGGACTCTTCACCATCACCATGTATTCTCCAAAAGGGATGGCAATGGGTCGGATTTGGGTAGGATTTTAGATTCCCATTCACATTCCCATCTCCATTTATCATTTCTATTCCTATCTCATCTCCATCCCCGTTAGATTTAGATTTTTTATCCTCATCCCCACATTCATTGGAGGATGTGGTACCTATACCCTTTCCAAATACCTCTATTCCACTCATAAAATCGACCGTTTTTTAAAATCATGAATATTAAAAATAAGAAT
This sequence comes from Tetrastigma voinierianum, assembly GCA_016808115.1. Taxonomy (NCBI): domain Eukaryota; kingdom Viridiplantae; phylum Streptophyta; class Magnoliopsida; order Vitales; family Vitaceae; genus Tetrastigma; species Tetrastigma voinierianum. Next base: position 150,297 of record JAEQBH010007995.1, on the reverse strand, counting down.
TATTTTGATGTGATTTCATGAATAAATTATTTTTCACATCCGTCTATTTTTACCTTTAGGGTTTTTTAATATATATTTATATATTATACATGAAAGTATGTGGAAGAATATTTTATTTGATATATTTAGTTTCTATTTTGAGTGCCCAAGAATATTTAAAATTTCAAGAAAGTTTATTTTGAATCGGAATTTTATTTTATTTAATTTGAACAACTATAAATAGGAGATTATGTAATAGTTGAAAAGAGAGTGTTAGAGTTATAGTATAGAATAAAGTTTCTTTTTCTTCTTCCAAATTGATAGTCCTTGTAATTATTTGTTTTCTCTATCTACTCATCACTCCAATTAAATTGTTATCAAAACGCTTCCGCACCTCCAACAAATTGGTATCAAAGCCATATGAAAAGGATGACTAATGAAATATATCCGTTTCAAGTTCCCAACTCACTAAAGACAATTATGAAAATTGGAGCATCAAGATGAAGACATTACTTGATTCATGAGATGCATGATATGGGTATCAATTATACTACAGGTATTGCATTTAGAATCATGTGTGAGGGTGATATAGGTGGTGGTGTTGTCTCCAAACAATAGGCTTAAGGAACGAAACCCTATAACCAAGCCCAACAAATCAAACAAGGTCCATAATCCTACTACTAAAAAGAGGGGTAACTACTTATTTAGCTAGTATTGGTCACCATGTAATTCAATGTTGCCATAGAAAAAGGACTGACAAGTTCAACCTAAAAGCCAATATAGTAGAAATAGGGGTGATTGCAATAGTAGTCTCCTCGGTCTAAGTGTTGCATGAAGAACAAGGTGGTTGGATTTGGGCTTACTAGGCACATCTACAACAACAACCCTCTTCACATATATAAAGCCTATTTGGTACCATCTCTAAAAAAATAGTTTTGACCTAAAAATTACTAGTGTTTGGTAAAGAATTATAGTCAAATAGCCTTTCTAATCAATGTAGTTGCTTATGTGGTTAATGTTATTGGTGTTTCATATATCTTTCATGATAAGCAAGTTGTAGTAGCCATTGAATCTCTAAATTTTACCTGGACCCGCAACCGGTCATTCTAACGCTGCAAGCGATTAGCATGATCCTGTAACTCCTTCATCTGCCTTGCATGTTCCTCCTATTTCTTCTCCATGTCCTGGCGCTAATGGAGGAATTGATCTTTTGACGATTGGATCATCGATTTGTTTGACATCATGATTTCCTGATTTAACCGATGGGAGGGGAATCGACAAAGCCATCGGCGATGAAGGGCTACTAGATAGTCGCCAAGCCAAGCCTCAGAGTCTGTGATGAGACTTTCTGTTCATTTCCCACGGATGGTGACAATTGTTGTTACCTTGATCACTTGACCTCCGGGGCATCAGCGACACAATGTAAATCTGTAAAAAGGGCGATCCGACGACAATGGGCCTGCCGCCTCTCCGATGATCAAGTCAGCTAAAGTATGGAGAGGAAAAAGAAGAAAGTATGCGCAGTTGGAATTGCTTACCTCTCCCTCATGGGAGATCTTCCTGATTTATAGAAAGTGGTTGCCGAATCTCCCTCATATCTCAAGAAGGAATCTCATATTTTTAGAGATAAATACGTTTTTCCTTATCTAGGACTGATTTTCCCTTATCAAGGACTGATTTTCCCTTATCAAGGAGTAATTCTTCCTTATCACAGATTATTCCTCCGAGAAGTATGGGATTTGGAAACTAGGAAATTTTTGGAAAATATCCTTTGCATATTTCTCACCTTTATTTATTTACCAATAATGAACTTGCCATATATGGAAGGACGCCAACCTGGGGACTTAAACCTGGGGACGAGTCTTAGTTGGCCTTGAAGAGACACCGCTTTGATAGACGGGGCTTTCGAACTCTCCGCTTTGCTAGTGCCTCCCGCTTTAAGGTAGGCGTTTGGTCGCTTCTCATCGAGCCAAGGTGCCTCGCCAAACGTGACTCAAATCTTGAGCAAGGGGGGTCCAACATTTATTCACAATGCCGCCCGTCTCTCGCTGAAATTTGTGCTTTTTCAGTTAGGGAAAATACTATGCTTTAAACCTAGGGTGCGGAAAGTTGAAAGGACAAGGATAATTAACGCGTTCATTGAACGTGCCGAAAGGTGAAGCATGCAGGGACATGAAGTGCGTGGGAAGCGCACATTTTCCTAAGGTGTTTGATGGCACAATTAGCTCAAGGATGTTATGCCCCTATATGGGGTTGGGCCCGCTGCTCGGGCGTTTTACTACTCAAAACTTCGCTTTATCATACTCTCGCTTCACAGGTTTCACAAACCTTGCTCTCTAGGTGTTATTAGAGGCCCCTCAAGAACTTTTAATTTTCCGATGAGTTTTTTCAGCTTCGTTTGTATTGCCTCATTTGTTGTTCCAGTGAAGGTTCTAGTCATGAGGCTGCAGGAGGTTTATGGGATACTCTTAGGGGTTCTTAGGTTTTGTTATTAGTAGGTTGTCAAACCTCCGTGATGGGTGAGGGGGATTACTTTGGCCTTTCTGTGGTCTCACAAGCTTTCTCCATTTAAAGATCCTCAAGCTGATCCTTTTTTTTTTTTTTGTTTGCCTATAGAATAGCAAGAGGTTAGGAGGAGACTTCCACTAGTTAGGCTGGGCGTAGGAGGGGAACCCCCTGACAATCGCCCATAGTAAGTAGCCTGGTTGCTGCTATTTCTATAGAGGAGTTAAGATCCTTTTGTCAAGTCCCTATTGACGTTAGTATGGAGTTGTTAGACGGAGCGATTGTCTCAACTGTAGGAGGGGCATATAACGCCGTCTACTTCACTCGAGCAAATACTGACCACGATTCGCGCTACAAGAAAGGCGGAATCAACAAAATTTATAACCTTAGCTTCTCCCCATCGTAGCAAAGCTACCGCAGATAAGGCTCTAAGGTTTAACACAATGTGGATGGGTTTTCTTCTCACAAATGCTTTATAGTGAGGTTCAAAATGGTGAATTTCACTTGGATTATGGGATTTGTAAAAACAAAGGGAGCTGGATGGTTGGAACCGAAATAAACCAAGAAAATAAGAAAATAATAAAAGAGGGTCTCTCAAGACAAGATAATCGGGCTTAGGATCCTAGGGCAACTGAGGGTTTCTAGGGTCATTTCGCTGGGGAGGATGGCCTATAGTCATCTCCCGAACCGGATCTTCATTTAGCTATAAAACCTAACCCAAAATAATTATCCTTTTGAAAACAGCTCATCGAGCACCGGTCACCGACGCTGAAAAAATAAGCCCTTGACTCACCTTCCAAATGGGTCATAGAGGGTAATTCAATGAATCTCAAAGGATCTAGAAATAAGCATCCACCGAACCCCAAAAGCTTACCAAATAATAGCCATTCAAGGAGAGATTCAAGGGATAAAACTCAGTTAGAAAGGGAACACAACCGCCAAAGAAGTACCGTTGTTAAGAACATGGAACCCTCCACCTTAAGATCCTCGTACTCAGTGCCCTTCCACTTCAAGGAGTGAAAGGGTTTTAGCCGTCATCCTTCGAGTTGTCATCCCTGAGGGTGTTCGGCAAACCAAGAAAGGGAGAGAAAATGACGTAGCGGAGGAAAGAAAAGAAGCGGGAACTCAGCCGAAGGTTCCCGCCATTTTTATTAATGAGCAAAAGTTGTCTCGTTACAAAGGCAGTTAGAGCTTATACCGTCCCAAAATAAGCAAAATTACAAAAGAACCAAAATCAGCTATTATAAGGGATAAATGGGAAGAAAAACCAAAAGGGAACAAAATGAGTCAAAACGTCAAAAAGTGTGGATGGTGAATAGCAGAGACATGAACAGTCAGAGGGATGAATGAAGGCAAAGAAGAAGGAATTTCAAGAGGATGAACAAGGCAACCTCGTGAGGGTACTCAGAATTCACGAATTCTCAGAGGTTGCGAAAATTTCGCAGCCGCTAAATTCTTACAACCCAATTTCTTTCAGATTTTCAGCTTCTTCTTTCCTTTCGTCTTTGATCCGCAATGTCGAGTTTGGACTCGACCGTGCTTGGATCACCAACAATTTTGGCATAAATAGCTTGTAAAACCGCAAAATTTTGCCACAAAATGCGATCAAGAGCATAGCCGGGACCTTAATGTGCCAATTGTTAATTATGCCGACAGTACACAAAAAGACTTCAAACCCGCTATAAACAGGTTCAAAATAGCACTTTTTGAGCACTAATCACACCCCCCAACCTACACATTACTAGTCCCTTAGCAATGGAAGAAAGAAAGAAAGAGAGAGAGAGCATACAAAACAAAATCAAAATTATGTTCACAAAAATTATATTTCAAAAAGGTTGTGAATGAGTAATGCCTAACCCTCAATGAGAATCACTGAAACCCTTGCCCAATAACTATCTCGAGAGAATGAATACCATAAAATTGAGTATCAAAGAGCTCCTCTTGGTGAACCAAACTGCAGACTTCAACCAAAACCTAAGTGTTTGTTTTATCAATTCTCAACAATAAACTACCAAACTGCACTCTCCCCCCAACCAAGCTACTGCCTACACTTAGGACACTAACCAACCTAAATAGATCAGGACCCACTCTTATTCCACAACTCTTTGTGCGCTGTAGGGATGCAATGTGTCGAGGAATCGACCACCAAAGTCTATGTAAAGCGGATCTACCGATGACTCCCAACCAATTACAATAGGCATCAAGTCATAAGGATCTTTCGACTAACTTTTCGTGTTTCACCGACTAATGATTTCAAAACTCAAAGACTTCATAACTCGCTAAACCTCACCCATCCACCCATGTAGTGAGCACTAAAGTCGATGACTCCCAACCGGGCCATTAGTGGCACTCTGGGCTTTAAAGGCTTTCGCCATATACCCCTCGAACTGTGTTCGGGTTTCAAGGCAAAGCGTTGCAATTTTCTTCTTTTCCTTTTTCTTTCTCTTTTTTTTTCTTTTTTTTTTTTTTTGGAAGACACATTGGCCTTCTTTTCATGGGGTCCTAACCTATTAAAGGTAGTCAACGAAACTAGGGTGTTTGCAAAGTCTAGAGGTCGCACAATTATTGAAGAAACTTGATGCACAAGGTGTGGTTAGCTAAAGGTGGAAGAAAAGGGTCAAAGCAACAAGAGTTCAACCGATCATCCACTCAACCGCATGGAACCACCTAACATCAATAGAATTGGACAATGTTTCAATTTTTCAAACCTGTGTTAAAAGAGAAACACAAAAAAATTAAAAATGCTGGCTACTTAATTGAAAAGTAAACTCCGTATAGTATAACAGCTTCACAAAGAGGAAAACCAAAGAAGCCATCGAACATCAAGCAAAATAGTAACAAAACATAAATAATGCCACTCTTCGCCAACTCTCCCCAACTAAGGCCACATCGGTCCGCACGAGGCCTGATTGTTAGGCTGAAGTGCTACCTCTTGATGAGATGTGTACTCATTTTGATAGACTTTGCAAGCTTCCATCGACACCTATTCACTTCGCTTGGGCTTCAAATGAACAAGTTAGAGAAGAAAAGAGAGGAAAAAGTGACCAGTTTGAGAATTCCTGGTACTTTCTCCTATAAAAATTTAAAAGTGTTCCTTTTCTCACTACATTTGATTATACCTCAATCTTTCCCAAGACAAAATGACTTAAAACTGAGTTCGATGAAAAAGTTATGGTCAAAACAAAATTGCTGCGAAGAAATTTTTTATTATTTTTTTATAAGCTTTATTTTCAAAGACCAAATTTTTTTTAAATATTTTCAAAGATTAAAATATATATATATATATATATATATATATATATATATATATATATATATATATATATATATATATATATATATATGAATTGGACAATATGTGAATAATAAAATAATAAAAGGACAATATATAAATACAGGTTTCACGAATTTCATGTTAGGTATCATAGTCATTTAAAATTCGCAGTTACGAAATTTGGTGACTTTGCCTTCCTCGTCCAAAAAATTACAAAACCGTAAAATAAACACAAGAAAAATTTTTTAAAAATCAAAAAATGAAAAGTAATCTAAAAACAAATAACTGCAACAGAGAAAACGGCAGAAAACAAAAAATCAAAATAAATAAAATAAAATAAGATAAAATGGCAGCAATCTAAACAAAAGTAAAGTGAGACCTGCTCCCCAAAAACCGCCAACCCGAGGTCATTGAACCAAGCATTCAGAGAGTGCTGAACCAAAAATTATGTCCGAATCCATGACTCTGGACCTGTCCATTGCCATGCAAAGGTGAGCAATTGCTAGTGTTTTTGATGTAGTGGTAAAGGTTTGAAGAGCTTCAATTAACTTATTTTAGGTTTTCAGATAAGCAATGATTAACTGGCCTTAAATTTTCATAAAGCAGGAGTTTGGGCAGTTGATCAAGGTCACAGGTGAACAGACGTGATGACCTGCGCAAGCCGCTGGCTGGGCAAAGGCACCAGGAACCGACTTATGGGGATTATTAAGGATAAGCTGGGCTCTTTCCCCGCTTCCTTTCCTCGCCCTCGCTTTCCTCATTGCGCTCAGAGCTCTTATCGTTCTCGCATCAACTCCCCAAGAAGCCACTATTGAGCCCCGTCACCTAAAGATAAAACACCAGCACTCTCTCGGGATTTCCTTCCTTGATGATCATGCTTGCTTTGGCAAGCCTATGAAATTGATTCAGGCAGTTGTCAAATTTATGATCAATCCACTTTGCAAGCCAAATCAAGTTATCAATTCCACTATCCACATTCTGAGTTTTTGGCTTAGAGTTCTCACAAGATACTCTTTTTGCTCAGTTGGGCATTGAATGTCTTCGCTTCTTCCACAACGCCACCCACCGTACTTGGTAAGGTTCTGCATATCGCTTTTGCTCACCGAGAGATCGAATTTTACGGCGGTTGAAGTAATGAGAGTCATTAAGCACACATGGAGGCAGGAGGTGCATACTGTGGAGGTCTTAATTCCCATGAGGAATTTGTGCGGTTCCCCCAACTAGGCTGTGGCATGTTAAATGGTGCATTAGTCAGAAACATCATAAAGGTGCACTCATCCACGGCGGTTTCTATACCTCATCGACCTGTATGGTTTGGATTTCTCCACGGGGTGCTGATTTGCTATGGGAGGTTTCAATCCCTCATTGACATGGCAGGTTTCTCTCCACCTAGCACTCATTGTACTGCTTCCCCAGGTGTTCCATTTGGTTCAACTAAGCCCACCAGCTCGAGGGAGATCGACTTCAGCAGGCCCTCATTCTTTGGATTTAATCCACTAGAAATTCCCCGCAAAGAAAAAACAAAAGTAAATACAAACAACATTAAACAATCCTCGTAAGAATTTTTTTTTTTTTTTTTACAAGGAAATGAAACTAAAAAAACTGACAAGAAAATATAAAAAGAAATTCACCAAGATTGCGGATGAGGATCATGTTCCACACTCACAAATGCATCTTAGTCACCATCCCCTCGGCAACGACGCCATTTGATTCAGGCTACGCAGGTGTCATGAATCAACAAAATTTATAACCTAAATTCCTTCCTACACCGTAAAGGTTACCACAAAGATAGTGGCTCTAAGGTCGAACACAGGATGAGTTTTTTCACAAATGATTTATAAAGGAGGTTCAAAATGGTGAATTCTAATTTGGATTATGGGATTTGTAAAACAGGAGTTGGATGGTTGGAAACTCCGAAATAAATCAAGAAAAATAATAAAAGAGACTTCTTATGTCGTGATATCGGGCTAGCATTCTGTGGCAACCGAGGGCTCTGTATTAAGTTTCTCGCTGTCGTGGAGGATGACCTATAGTCATCTCCTCGAATCACCTCTTCATTTAGCTATAAAACCTAACCCAAAATAATTATCCTTTGAAAATGGTGTTCAATGAGCACCAAAGGGTCACCGACGCTGAAAATAAGCCCTCGACCACCTTCCAACGGGTCATAGAGGGTAATCCACGAATCTCGCATCTAGAACAAGCATCCACCTAACCCCCAAAAGCTTACCAAATAATAGCCAACATTCAAGGAGATTCGGCGATAAAACCTAAAGTTAGAAAGGAACAGGAACTCCACAAAGGAGTAATTGCAAATTAAGAACATGGAACCTCCAAATTTTAAGATCCGTACCCAAATTAAACTGACTTCTGGGGTGAGAGGGGTATTTGATTGTCACCCAGCTGCTTTGAGGGTGTTTGATGAACCCAAAGAGTAGAGAATATAGAGGTGAGGAAGAAGAAGATGAGAATTTTAAAGTCTCATTATTTATACATTAGCAAACTTTTGTTATGTATCGGTTTATATATCGCCATTTATAATACAACTAAACAGTTATATAGGATAAATAGAAGATCCAAAAGGAACAAATGAGTCAAAACGCCAAAAGAAGGATGGTGAATAAAGGCAGGAGATACAACAAGGCTCTAGACGAATAAAGGGCAAAGAAGAAGGAAATTCGCAGATGAACAAAGGTAACCGCGAAAATTAAACTCGCAAATTTCAAGAAGTCGCTGGTACCGCGTGTCGCGGTGGCCTTCAGAGGTGTCGCGAAAATTTCGCAGGTCGCGGTGGCCTCGCAGTCGCGAAATTTTCGCAGATTTTCGCAGCCTCACAAATTTTCGCACCGCTTGCCCCACAGCTCCAATTTCTTTGTATTTTCGCTTCTTCTTCCTTTTCGTCTCTCGATCCGAATGCTGATTTTGACTTGAATTCTTCTGCTTAGATTGATCTAACAATTTTGGCATAAATAGCTTGTAAAACTGTAAATTTACACAAAATGCCAAGAGTATAAATGGGACTTAATGTGCCAATCGGGTTAATTATGCTGATTAGTATTGACAAAGTACTCTCAAAACTTGCTATAAACAAAGGTTCAAAATACACTTTTGAGCACTAATCATCCGCTCCCATCTAGTCGGCGAGAAGCGCTCATGCACTTCACCCGGGCACCTCCTGCGCTCATTCATCCGAACGTCTTTCGATCTTCACGGGTCAAGAAGCAGTCGAATTTCACTATCGATATCTCATTGGTCAGAGGTTTTCTATTTACACTTCTAGCTTGGGATTGGGGGTTGACTATCTATGTCGACCCATAGCCCCCGACAGCAATTTGTAATTGGGCTTCCCGACTCCCTTAAAATTGAGGTGAAAGGGGTTGTTTTGGTGAAAGGTCAATGGTTCGAGACTCCAGGCTCTCTTGGGCTCCCATTTGACCTAAACCAGTCACTCATGTTTCCAGGTTTGTCTCATCTTCATGGGGCTCGTTCTTATCTAGATTTTCTATGCTCTAACATCCCCATTTTTTTTTTGGACTTTGAAGGTGCACAAAAGTAGGCCGCTTAGTTAGTCGGGTCGAAGGCCGGGCCGTGAGCGTATCGATGGTCAAGCCAAGATTACAGAGGTGGAGCATATGAGCTTCTCTTGTCGGTGAAGAACTTGCGCGAGCTAGGTGCTAGCCTGCTTGCATAGTTCCCCATCCTCGCCCGTCGGCTAAGAGAGCTGCTAAAGGAGAGACTTTCGCTCTGCCACCTTTCAAGTCAACTCGCCGCTTCTTCGCAAGCCGGGTTCGCCAGCCAAGGTCACCAGCTGAGCCATGCGAAATTTGTTCGCTACCACCAATTACCTGGCGCAGCAAGATCCATAACTCGCTTCAGCGCGAAGAAGAAAAAGCTAAGAAGAAGAAAGTAAAGAAGGGGTGGATACTCAAGGCTAATGCCACTGACTGAGGACTTTTAGCGGATTTGGACGGATCCAATTGTTAGTACTAATCGAGACTGGGAGGACAATATGTTCTAGCTCACAAGGCTCATTGCATGGATGCTTAAGCAATATCTCAAAGGGAGACTACCCTCAACTCTGAAGTACCAGGTGGCAAATGCCATAAATGGTCTGGTTCGAATGAAGAGGCTCAGAACAGCCCATCTGTAATTAATAGCCGATTCTTCGAACGCGCCGGATGCCCCGGCCTAGCTTTGAAGTCACACGCAGAGGTTCCTAGTGAGGCTCGTGCATCGCGGGAGGATGAGGTTCTAGAAAGGGGGCCTCCCAATGCCGAGCAAAGTCGGAGGCCCACAGAGATAGCTGGCCGAAGCTGCTTCGCCAGGCTGAAAAATGCTAGCACCCAGCTGTCCCGCGCAAGGCTGCACACGCGGTTACACACAAATATGTGTATAGGTCCTCATAGATGGCGGTTCAACTCACACGTTATCTCGATGAAGTGGGAGTAGCCTTCGACGAGCATGCTTGTCCTGGGTCCTGATAACTCCCAATCGATCATCGATTGCTAGAGCCCTTTCAACCAGAGGGATGCTTCTATCGTTAACATGCGTGACCTCTACCCCACCAACCATCGCATACCGGTGGTGGCGCATTCAGAAGAGTACTTCGTCCCCTTCCCCAGCTATTTGAATAATAAGTCCTAGTAGCGCATGACCGAGGACGGAATGCACATGCACAACCATGATTTCAACGAGACGGCAAAGTTGGTATGTTTTGACTCATTTTTGCTGGTTTGAACGCTTCAGGTCGTCATTTTTTCTAATGCCTTCGCCTCCTTTTTAGCCGCCAACGCCATCCGTAATATGGTGCACCAACATAGGAACTTCAGATATCTCAACCGAACTGGTCGAGCAACTCGTGACGCTTATGCTCGGGCCACGTCGCCACACAATGCTCTATATGCACTTTCAGCGCTGTGGCAGCTTAGTACTAGATCAGCGCCGCGAGGGAATCGGAAGAGCTGGTTCAGAAGTGAGGATGAAAGGTTTGGTGGAGAACGCATTTATCGTCACAGATGCCGTCACAAACAGCATAAAGGCATGAATAAAGGACTTGGCCAGTCCGACAACATGTCAGCGAGGGCCAAGCACAAGGTTGAGGTCGGCACTCTACTGAGGTCGAACGAACGCCTTCTTCACCGGAGCCGGGGCTTACACGGCGCTTTAGTCCCAAGTCAAAGACAAAGAAGCCATGGAGCAGGACTACCGGTCCTTCGAGGGGGATCTTCGCCTATGGTTACTTGGGTTGTATGTTCAAACACAACATCTAGATGCATGGGCTACGGAAGTTGTATGTTGAGCAGCTTGCTCATAGGAGGTAACTAGAGGTTCAAACGGCATCTTTCGACTCCTCCCGACCCACTACCTCACTAGTTCTTTGCAGACCACAGGGTGGCCCCGGTACCAGCGGGTTGTGAGGCGACGTATTAGGTGGATCGTCCGAGGCGGGCTGGGATCTAAGGAGAATACCTCAGTTAGAGTTAAATTTCAATTTTTCTCTTCTTACTTCTCTTCCCCCATTTTTTTTGAAATTTTACGTAAGGGGCCCAGTTTGGCCACGAGACATACATATTTTGTAGTCAGCGGCACTTATTATAAGTATGTGTGAAATATGATTTTTTGGTATACTCATGCAGTGAATCCCTGCTTATTTCTCATCACCATTGCCAATATTAGTTAGGATGGTTAAGTCTTTTAGGGTCAGGAGAATTTGGTAGGGATTCTTTGGGAATTTGTATTGACACCATTCTTTAGCTTTGTGACGGGCTTAAGGCTCTTCTTGTGTAAACATCGTCGTGTTTGTGAGCCACAAAAATTTTAGCCCTTTGAAAGTGGTCTTAGGCTTAAAGCCCACATCTATGGTCTTTTAGAGTGCCCGAATGACTTCGAGCCCGCAGTGCGGTCTTTTAAAGGTGCCGTAGTGGAACCACATTTGGGCTTTGAAAGTGCCGGTAGGCTTGGAGCCACACATGGAGCTTTGAAGTGCCGGCCTTGGAGCCATATCTGGGCTTTTAAAAGTGCTAGCAGGCTTAGAGTCACATATGGGCTTTTGAAGGTGCTAGTAGGCTTGGAGCCACATCTGGGCTTTTGAAAGTGCAGCGGGTTTAAACCACACCTGGACTTTTGCATAGGTCGATTCGCAGATTGAAGAAAAAATTCAAAGGAAAATTTATTAAATAAGAAATTTATTAATAATACCTCTTAGATGTGGCATTCACATCTGGAGTCTTTGGAGTCGAGTCTAGTTTATTTAGTGCGTTTGAAGTAATTGCCCCCACTTTACTATCATGTATGACCCGCAAGTATTGACAGACTTGCAAGCCATAGGGCCAGCCATGTTTTCAAAAACGAGGTCTTGACTCGGAGCGTCTGTATTGCTACGTCCCGATTATATATTAATTATCCTTTGTTGAGTGCGAGGTATCGTATAGTATTGCTTCTAGCTCTTCTGACATATCTAGGTCTTTGGTGATGGCTTCAATATTAGTCTTTCTAGGGATTTCATTCCGAAGTGTGGGCATCCCAATTTTTGTAGGAATGATGGCCTCTAATCCATAGGTAGGCCCGAATGGTGCCTCAGGTTGACCGGTGGTTTGTCTATGGGCGAGAACTCCATGTTAGCTCGCCCTTCCATTTTCTTTAGCGAATGTAGGCGTTTTCAAGAAGACTTGAGGTTTTGTTAGATGCTTAGCGACCATTACTCTACATGATCTGCGGGGGTTGAGTACAAAATTTTGATCTTTAGCTCATGGTAGAAATATCTATATCGTCGTATCAAATTTGGCCATTGTCGATTCTGATTATTTGGGGTGTCCGACCGAGGAGAAAGCGATATTATTCCATAAAATCAGACGACATCCTTAACAACGCCCGATGAAATAAAGGCTTTGCTTCTATCCATTTACTAAAATAGTCGATTAGCGACCCTGACGTGCAGCTTTTACAGTGAATGGTAAAAGTAAAATGATAGTAATGAATCTATATATCAATTCCAATGAAGCGATGGTGGTGCATTTGGAGTGATGAGTCGGCATCCTTGACACTGGGGCTTGTCGTTGGTAGCCGTCGCTCTTCTTGACTTAGGTGACTGCATCGACTTTCATAGTTGGCAAGTATCCTGCACTTGTGTATGGGCCACATGAGCTAAGGATTACAACCGGATGGTTTCGCATACCGCTCATAGGTCGGGCGGTATATCTTGTCCTTGTTGAGTATTAGACACTTAAGATATGTAAACTGTCCAGGCCAAAACGTATAATTGTCACGTTCACGAGGAAAATCTTCTTGCTGGACTGGACGTGGGGCTAACTCTGATATCAGAAATTCTCACGAGCTCGAATAATGCGTTACTAGAGTCGGCTAAGAAGGGTGCCATCTGCGACTTTCGATCGGTTGTAGAGATGACTCACGGTTGGTTGTAGATTAGGAGAATCTGACTTATTTATTAGGATGGATGTGGCCATTCACACTTGTCGTGCCCCTTTCATTAAGTCCCTTAGGATATGTTCAGTCTACAGCTCTGGCTCACACTGATCCCTTTGCTTGATAAGACCCACATTACCTTGCCATCTGTTTGGCGGTCTCGCATTTCGTATTCTCTAGTTTACCTATCCTAATACGATTCGAGTCCTTGTGTATGAGGATTTTTACGATAATCACAGTTGTGCGAGATCTACCCTGGCTAGGATTACTTCATATTCAGTCTCGTTATTGGACGCGGGGAAGTCTAGCCATATGGCTTGCTCTACCCTTTCCCTAGTTTAGGCTTTAAGTTATGGCGATTCCCGACTCAGTATGGCGAAAGGCCATCACATTAGAAATCCTGACCACCATTATCTTGGTTCCACGTCCAGTTTGGGGTAGTTACGCTCAAAACATCACTTGATACACATCCTTCAATGCTAAGCAAGGTTTATCTTTGGATACCAGGCTAAACCAGCTCGATCGCCCCACCGGGCCATCCTTCTTGATAAATTAGGACTTGTGTATAGTGTTGTAAGGAGATTAGTTATGGCTGATAGAGTGTGTCTAAAAGTAAGAGGCGAGAAGCTTCGCCATTGCCACGAGGTGTACCCGGTTTACGCACGACGAGTTTGCCCATAAATAATGGTCTTTATTTTCGGTTTTCATCTTCTTCGAACAAAGCTACACTTACTGAGACTTTTGACACTGCTAGGTAGAGGTAGAGTGTATGCTTTACCCTAGGCTAGGTGGTGGATTCGAGGTAAGATATTGTTTGATTGCCATGAAATCTTGGTCACATTCTCGTTCTAGCCGGCGCACTCGGCTCCGCTTTAGAGTGATAAAAAATGGCTTTAAGCGGAGTTGTGAAATGGGATATGAGCCAGCTCGAGGTTGCTAGGCCCCGGTCGAGTTCTTTGGCGTACCTTTCTTGGAGGTAGGAACTTGAGGTCCATTATGGCTTTGAGTTACTTGCGGAGGTTGAAGCCTATTCCTCTTTAGGTCACCATAAATCCTAGAAACTTGCTCGGCCCGGCTCAAACCTTGCATTTAAAATTTGAGTTTCATGTTGTACCTTTGAAATAGCCGAAAAGGCCTCCCATAGATCTTGGATGTGAAATCGATGTGTTCTCTAGTTTACAAACATATGTTGATATAGAAACTCATGGTATTTGCCTAACGTGGTGAAATATCTCAGTTACCAATCTTTGATAGGTTGCTCCAGCATTCTTCAATCCAAAAGGCATCACATTGTAGCAGTATAACCCGTGTGGTGTAATGAAGGTCGTTTTCTCTGCGTCAGGCGGGTGCATGGGAATCTGATGATATTTAGAGAAGGTGTACAAAAGCAGCCCGATTATCCATTGCTTTCATTGCGAAGTCAACAATTTGATCTACCTTGCAATGAAGCTATCTTTTGGGCACGCTTCATTAAGGTCAGTGTAATCTATACATACTCGCCACTTGCTGCCCTTTTTTGGAACCACCACTACGTTGGCTAGCCATTCGGGGTACTTTACTTATCTGATGAAACTTACCCTTAGTAAGTTGTCTACCTCCTTCTGGATGATCTGATGGCGACCCAGGTGAAAAAGCCTTACTTTCTGTCTCACTGGTTTAGCTGTGGAGATGATGTTTAGTTTATGAGAGGCCAATGTTGGATTGATTAGACCATGTCAGAGTGGCTTAAGACAGACACATCCCATGTTACTTTCATTCAGCGCGGTGTCAGCTGATTCTTTTCGTCATGTCGATTTAGGAAGAACTAACATAAGTAAACTTCTTGATACGTAACGTACTTTTTCTAGGGGTTCTTAGCCCGGCGGATCCTTCTCGCCATACGATATGGGGTGCGGCCCATGATTGCTAAGCGGGGTTTTGATCGCCGAGGGAGGACTTTGAGGCTCTTCTCCTACGTTTCCCTTAGATAGCGAGTAACTGCGCCTTAAAGCCGATTAAGCGCCCGAAAGGTCAGCGACCATCGTTGGTAGATGCGACCACGTTTGGGTAGGTGAAAGACGACTTTCTGTGAGTCACGGCCAAGCTGCGTTATGGTGTTCGCGAGGCCCGAGTCTCGGCGAGAATAGAACTTGTTGAGTGGTGACGCTTATAGGGAGCGTGACATCTCCTAGTGTTACTGTAGTCGCACCATTAAAACCGGAGAGGATTCGCCCGGTTGAATTTAGTACCCTTAAGGAAAGCCTCGTCACGGTTGAAGGAGAGATGGATTCACATTAATTTCATTTGTGTTGCTGGGGATCTGATACCACAGTGCACATCAAAACCACTATCTGAGGTTGAGTATGTGCATTATAGTGGGACCTGACCGTCTTGGTCTAGTTGACGGGAGGAAGGATGAGGCCATTTATAGGCTGGTTTTCATAGTTTTTTTACTTATGTGTGGATGCTTGCACCTTGGCTTTGTAGTGCAAGCGTCTTAAGATCTTCTTATGACCAGTGATCTGGGTTGTCGGATAGAATTTGCTAGTATATAATTGCTGTGGTCCCCAGGTTAATGAGTTGTGGCTCATTGCAGTCTGTCTACTATCATTACTGACTCCTCTTATGTGGTATGCTTCTTTTTGATATACCTCGCAGGGTGTCCATCTTTGACTAGTTTTCGATCCAAGAACTTTAGGCTTGGCTCTGTTGGTCTCATGCTGTAGTCCACATGATAATCGCATCGTAAAGATTTGTTTCTTTGGGAAGGATCTGTCTAGATCTGTGCAGGCCATTTAAACTCTGGAAAGTCACAAATGATGGGCAATAGCCTTTCATACGAGATGTTCAAGGGGATGAACTGCTGAGGCTCTTTTTTTTTCTGTGATTGGTCATGGGATTGTTTTCGGTCTCTCCTATGCCCTTCTTTAGACTCGGATGACCGTCTAGGCGACTGTATCCCTCGATCGGGATTTGTAATCATAACTGATTTAGGTTGCGGCCGCAGGATGTTGTCCACCAGCATTTTGTACTTATCGGCCCGCCTATATAATTCTTCCATTGTTTATGGCTGGTCTAAAAATAATGACTAGAAGAACGGTGTGGATAGCCTTGACGGTTGTTCTCCACTTATTGCGGCGTTCGGCGCGATCTATAACTCCTTCATTTGCCTTGCATGTTCCTCCTATTTCTTCTCCATGTCTTGGTGCCAATGGAGGAATTGATTTTTTGGCCATTGGATCATCAATTTGTTTGACATCGGGACTACCTCGGACGAATCAGACGTGGGAGGAGGTGTCATTCTAGGTGGCGAAAGGGCTGAATGTAGTTGAGCTTGACCTTGCATTTATGGGCCGAGACTTTTGTTTGTTTCCCATAGACGGCTCCAATTATTGTTACCTTGATCGCTGTGACCTCTGGGGCATCGTGACCTGATGTAAACCTGGGGTGATTGACAACGGTAGATAATAGCCTCTCAGATGACAGGATTAACGAAATATGGTGAGGAAGAAGAAAAAGTATCTTGATTAATTCTTACCTCTCCCTCGTGGGGGATCTTCTTGATTTATAGAAAGTGGTTGATGAATCTCCCTCCTATCTCAGGAAGGAATCTCCTATTTTTATGGATAAACCATGTTTCCTTATCTAGGACTAATTTTTGTTATCAGGACTAGTCTTTTCCTTATCAAAATTATTCCACCAAGTATAGTTTGGAAACTAGGAGATTTGAGGATAAATATCCTTTGCGTAATTTCCCGCCTTTATCTGACACCATCCTTGACTTACCATATACGGAAGGATGGCCCGGATTGGGGGACTTAAAACTCTGGAGGCAGGCTGACCACAGCTGTACTGGGAGGCCACCACGGTTTTGTGAATGGGCTTTCGGACTCTCCATCTAAAGACCATAGTACTCTGATATTGACATTTCCCAGTATAGATAATGCTTATTTCTAACTCAAAGGAGATTACTACATAAAGCTCATAAAATTATGAATTTGCATCCTTATCAAGTATAATTATTTTTGCTACTAGGTACTCTGACTTTAGAACTTAATAGTTGTTTTATTGAAGTAAAATATTGAGTTGCTTTTTTGCTTGGCTACCTAATCCTAATGTTTCATATATTGTTTTTGATAAACAAAAATTAATATGAGTTGCTCAATATATACAAGAGTTTTCTCTAATAGGGTCGGTGGTACTGCAGAGTGACTTGGCTTCAAAATGCAAAATATTTTTTAGGTAAGAAAAATTTGAGTATATATCATTAAGTGCATTGATTGTTATAAAACTAAATGATAGCTAGGATTTTCTAATCATAAATGTAAAATAAATCTATGGTAGCAAATAAAGCGAGTTTGTTCACTAGTTCAAGACTTCTTCACAAATTCGAGTTAATTGCTCCCTTCTTCTTACTAACCACCAGTTTGTTTTACAATTTCATCTCATCTAAAGTTGAAGTAGGACTTATAGTAAGATGAAAACAAAAATTGTGTTGTAAAATTATTACTAAGTAAAAAGCTAAAGAAAATATATTCTTCTTATGTACATGAGAAAAATAGAGGAAAGGAAGGAATTAGAAATATGAACAAGAAGAGATAAATGGAGGGAGGAACTCTTTCTTCCTTTCTTTCTTTCTTTAAAAGGGATGTCATTATCTGAGAGAAGGGAGAGCCTTTGCCAAACACCTAATCCACTTCTACATGAACCATATAAATGGGGTTCATAAAGGGGTGCTCACTTAAGCCTTCATGAATTGGCTTTACCTCATTTAGTCATTGTATTCCATTTCATTAGGTTCAATAGGTTAAGTGTGTGTGGTCATTCACCCATGAATAATTCCTTTATTTACAACACTCCCCCTTGAATGACTACCATTAAGAATATGCCTCATTAAAACCTTGCTAGTAAAACCTAATGGGATAAAACCTAGTGAAGGAAAATGAGTACATTATTCATATGATGTTGTTGATTGCTCTTAGTCTGTTAGGACTGCCTCATTAAAAACCTTGCCAGTAAAACCCAGTGGGAAAAACCTGGATGAAGGGAAAAAGAGTACAGTATACTAGCATCTTGTCATTAGCATGCTCCCCGTCATGTCGATATCTTTAATTTGGCACATTCTAATCTTATGTATTAGCTTCTTGAATGTTGAGGTTAGCGGTAACCCATTGAATAAGTTTTCTTTAGATTATCAGCAGGCATATTTGTTGAACATAAATTTCACCACTCTTCTGGAGTTTATGTGTATAAAATAACTTTGGAGAAATGTGTTTAGTTATATCTCTTTTGATAAAACCTCCTTTGATTTGTCAACGATAAATGCGACGTATCTTCAAATAATGTTTTTCGGGTTATCTTTGATAGAAATTAAACGATTCTTGGATATGTTGGATCATCGATCTTGGCCCATATGCATTCGACTTTAGCCGTGAATTGTTATAATCTCTGAATGATTTGATGATGTATTACCATTGTTTACTTAAAAGATCTGCATGAAATAGCAGTTCCATTACAATTAAACACATACCTTGTTTGTGATCTGGCCTTATGTGGGTTTGAAATGCATCAGCATATCCAAACAATTGCTGCTTTGATTTCTTTGAGTAAAATAGACCCATATCAGTTGTTCCTTGGAGGTAGCGTAAAATATGCTTGATGCCATTCCAATGTCTTTGGGTTGGAGCGGAACTATACTTGGCTAATAAATTGACAGAAAAAGCAATATACGTGCGTCTGATTAGCAAGATATAAGTACACCAATGGTACTAAGATATAGTACTTCGAGACAGTAATTCTTCCATCCTTTTCACGGGGACGAAATGGGTCATTTTCCATCAAGTGAAGCGACAATCATTAGCGAACAAAAGATTGTGCTTTATCCATATAAAAGCGTTTAAAATTTTATTAGTATATCTTAGATTGATGAACTAAAACTCAGTAGGAAATGCTTGATGTCTATGGCCAGAAATTTTGCTTTCGAGATCTTTCATCTCAAATTCCTTTAAAAATATTTTCTTTGTTCTTGTAGGCTCTTGAGGAGTCTGATAGATTTAGATCATCAAACATACCGCGACAATAATTCGAATCCCAGGTTTACGATTTCTTAATAAAAATGCATGGGCATATAGGGTTGTTGCATACCCTTAACTGATAAATACTCGTTGAGGCGATTGTACCACGTAAGTCGGATGCTTCAATCCATATAGAGATCGTTGTAATTTGATTGAGCACATGTGCGAGCTTTGTATTATTTGCTTCATCGCAATTTAAATCCTCGAGGATTTTCATACATAGATCATTATCCCCAGGATCCATATAGATAAATGATGACATCCATGGGGAAACATATCTAGTCCTTCGAATTGTGAAACATTAGAAAGTGGAAAGTAATTGTGTCCATGACAGGAGAATATGTTTCCTTGTAGTCAATACCAAGTCTCTGCGAGAAATCTTGTGCTACAAATCGCGCTTTATATCTTATGATCTCATTATTTTTATTGCGCTTTTGTACAAATATCCATTTATACCCAACAGGCTTTACACCCTTAGGTGTTTGGACTACAGGTCCAAAAATATCTCGTTTCATTAACGAGTTTAATTCTACCTGCATAGCTTATTTCCATTTTGGCCAATCATTTCTATTTCGACATTCTTCCACATTTTGTGGTTTGGGATCCTCATAATTTCTTATGATGTCTAAGGCTATTTGGGAAGCAAAAATATTATTGATAATAACTTTATTTCGATCTCATTTTTCTCTATTGTGCACATAATTTATTGAGATCTCATAATTTTCCCAGTGCACAGTGCCTCTTCAAGGACTAATTCTTTATTCGAACCTCTTGAGGTCTTTTTGTTAAATATGCCTCTGAGAAGACCTCTTGTTTCGCCAAATACTACGAGGGCCTTTTTTTTTTCATCAAATGCCTCTCTGAGGAGCCTTTTTGTTTATCATGTACTTCTTTAGAGGTATCAATTCTCATTTGTGTTCTCCTCTTCCGAGGAGTTATATCTTTTGAGAAAATGGGTCTCCCACGCTTTAGGCGTATTTTAGACTCATATGCTAATTGTCCTTCAAGGACATTAATCTGTGCTGGAGCATTTGTAGCCGGGATATGTGACTTTGTCACTTTCTTTGTATCAATAAAAGCATTTGCTAATTGAATTGCAATATTTTGCAAATGAATGATCCTTTGAACTTCCAGTTCACATTGATTTGTATGAGGATCAAAATGAGACATTGTAGATGAATTACAAATGAATTTCTCGTCGTTCTTACGATGACTTTTTCTCCCTAATGGAGAAAAACGCTTTCATTAGAATGACAATCCCATGGCAGGTTGTAAAAATATCTTAAGATTAAGGGTTCAGATATCTTATGATGACGGAAAATCAAAACCAACGTAAATCAGAGTAACATTTGAGGACTGTTTTGAGTGCGTTATGTAGGTGCAATTGGTATATAGATTGCACAACCAAAGATTCGTAAGTGAGAAATATTTGGTTGTTTACCCAGTACAAGTTGTGAAGGGGAGTACTCATGGTAAGATGTTGGTCTAATTCTTATTAGACTTGTAGCATGAATAACAACATGTCCCCAAGTAGATGTTGGTAATTTGGTCTTCATCAGAAATGGTCTAGCTATTAATTGAAGACATTTGATTAAAGACCAGCTAAACCATTTTAGGTATGAACGAAGCTGACATGATGCTGTTTGATATTTTGATTGACATACAATAGTCATTTGAGAGTTTGTGAAGTAAATTCACCAGCATTATCAAGTCTTATTGTCTTGATTGGATAATCATGGAATTGTGCTCTTAATTTGATCATTTGTGCAAGGAGCTTAGCAAAGACAACATTTCTTGTGGAAAGAAGACATACATGTGACCATCTAATGGAGGCATCTATTAGGACCATAAAATAACGAAAAGGTCCACATGGTGGATGAATAGGTCTGTGTCCCCATGTATTCTTTTTAAAAAAGCTGGTGGTCGGACATGATTTTATTGAATGATGGTCTGACTATTCAGTTACCTTGTGAACAAGGGTCTCAAGAAAATTCATTGGGCAAAAGAATCTTTTGGATCTTTAATGGATGCCTATGTGATTGTTTTATGATTAACAAGATCTAGGGTGACCTAGCTTGTTATGCCAAAGAGCAAAAATCTTTGGGTCATTGAACTTCTGCTTTATTATAGCATATGAGTCAATTGGCTTTATGGTCCTATCATATACCAAAGGAGAATGCCGAGAACTTTTCCGCAAAAATCTTTTTCCCATAAATTATAAAGGTAATATATACACTTTCTTTATTACCTTCATTCATAGTTTCAATATGATATCCATTTTTGCGGATATCTTTAAAACTAAGCAAATTTCTTGTTTTGTCTCACCATTATTCCTTTTCTGGCGGGAAATGGGTATTTCCTTTTGAAGGGTTTAGAAGGATGATTATTATAGTGTCAATAATTCTGCTCACGACAACGACCACGACTACGACCATGTCCACGCCCGTGGGTTTGGGACGATATCACAATCACTTCAGGGAATGGTTCAAATCTAGTTGGATGGGACTGGTGATTTTTCATTAAAAGCTCATTATTTTTTTCAGCTACTAGAAAACATGATATTAACTCTGAATATTTAGTAAATCTACACTCTCTATATGGCTGCTGTAGGAGCACATTAGAGGCATGAAACGTTGTGAACGTTTTTTCTAGCATGTCTTCATCCGTGATTTTTTCTTCGCATAGCTTTAATCTGTAGCTTATTTTAAATAGAGTAGAGTTATTTTAAAATCTTGCAACCTCAGGTGCATGCAACACAATGAGCTTTGGTGTAAATCACCGCTTTTTGGTGGTCAAATCTATCCTTCAAGTTATTCCATAGAGTGAAAGGATATTTTATAGTGAGATACTCATTTTTCAGATCCTTGTGCAGATGATGCCTAAGGAAAATTAGTGCCTTTGCACAGTCCTGCTGGGACTCTTCATTTCCTTCTTTTATTGTTTCTCCAAGGTAATAATTCATTCTAAAATGTTAAATGTCATAAACTTGAGTTTTGATATATTATTGAAAAACTTTTGATGTATGAAAAATAATAAGAATCAAATCTATTATAAATTGGATAACAATAATATAGCTTTTTGTTTCTAATCAAAATCAAATATTGATATTTATGCAAACTTAAAATAACTTTAAGTTTAGGGTTAGATAATACCTCGTGCTGATAACGTGTCGTAAAATTATTATAAAGTGCAAAACTGAAGAGAAGTATATTATTCCCTTTATGTACATAACAAGAAAAATAGAGGAAAAGAGAGGAAACTTAGAAATGAACAAGAAAGAGAGATAAATTTTCTTTTTTCCTTTCTTTCTTTCTTTAAAAGTATTGTACAGAGTAGTGGAGAGCCTTTATAGGCTTACCTAATCCTCTCTACATGAACCATATAAATGAGGTTCATAAGGAACTCACAGAAAGCCTTCTACACTGACTTTACTCATTTGGTCATTAATCTATTCAATAGGTTATTAGGTTCATGTATGTGGTCATTCACCACATGAATAATTCCTTTATTTACAACAAATTGGAACTAATAGCCTATTTCTAATTTTTCTAGTATTTAAAAATAATTAAAAATTTAAAATATTAGAAATGAATTCCTAAAATCATTATCAGAAGTATGACTTAAAATACCCAACATTTAAGCACATTATCCTTGGTCCTGATTTTCTCCTTTGAGGCCCACAAAGACTTTGTTTCCTCGGAGCAACGGATAGTTGTCATCGTAAAACCTACATAAGATTAAGATTTATTGTTGATATATAAATTCAAATTAATGACCCAAAATGTCTACAAAGACTTGAAGATTTGTATATAAATAAACTTTGACTAAAAATTAAAATAATGATTCCAATTTTACTATCTCGTAGACTTCATGATGTATGATGGGATCGTGATGGATGATCTAATGGCTCGTAAGTTAAGGATGGGTTTGTTGTACTTAGGTATAGATGTAAAATAAAAAGTGCAGGACAGTCTAGTCTCTAAAGGTTATAAAGTTTATTTGAGTTTATTTATGATGGAATTAAGGTTTCGAATGAAGGATTTTAGGTTTGAAAAGGTTCGGTTCGATGACAAACAACTATTTTGAGGCAGCCATGCTGGTTTTTCTAAGGTAGTTTAGGGCTATGCACGAATTTTGGGTTACTCTAAGGTTAGGAAATATGGTTTGTATGGTTTCAAGGGTGAAACAAAGTATTTGGAAAGGTTTTAGAAGTATGGAACTTATTTAAAAGCTGGGGTTAAGGTTGAAAATTTGGTTATGGGAAGGTGAAAGAGAAGATGATGAGATGAATAGAGGTAATAGAAGGATAGATACTTAATTCATAACTCAAGGAATTCACCAAGAGATAAGAAGCCACGAACCCACCACTCAAAGGAATCCATCCAAGAGATTAGAGTACAAGAGATATACTTTGCCACCTCAGAGATAAGAGAACAAGAGAGAATTCTTAAAAAAGAGGAATCTGAAAAATATTATTAAACTTGAACTGAATTGTCAAAAGAGTACATTAGGGGGGGTATATATAGCCCCATACTTTCTAAATCAAATAAAGAAACTCCTACTTTGACTTGGAAAACAAAGACTTTCTAATTTAAATAAAGCAACTCCTAAAAAAGAAATAGAAACTCCTACTTTGACTAGGAAAACAAAATTTATAAATTAAATAAAGCAACTACTTTCTATCTCTAGATAATGGGCCTGAAGAGCTACTTGTAGGATTCATTCCTCTTTTAAGATATGACTATTTTTCCTTCTCAATACTTCACAACCATTTCTTAGGACTAGAATTTACTTGCCCCCATGGAAAGGATATAGCAAGCCCTCTCCAAAATAAAAGGTATCTCAGCCATCAATCAGACAAGAATTTCCTCTTCCATTGATTAGAATCTTAGCTAACACGGGGTTGAAGTTATTCCTCTCATTTGAGGTGAAACCTCTCAGAATCAAGGTACTAAATCAGTAAGTGGATCTTATGCCTCAGGCACACACTCCTGTTGTCACCTAGGAGGGAGCCTTGAAAGTAGAGTGATCGGGATGAATCATGCGTACATTTCAGTTAAATTCTCGGTGTTCTTTATAGCTAAAATGCATGATTCACAACATTTTTTCATTAATATTACGCTAATCCCTCATATTATATTATTCTATAGAATATGGCAATGTTGGAATCAAAAGGGCAGCTAAAAGACAGAAAAATAGAGCAGAAGAAAAAATGACGAAAAGGAAGAATCACAAAAGTGATGCAGGCTCACATAAGAACCCCTTCGCAGCTGTTGAACCGTAGTTTAAAATCAAAGGCTTCGGTCCGTCACGTTGGCCACCTTCACCGCGGCGAAGAGGGGTTCCCTTTCCATTACAGGAACTCGAAAAAAACCCTAGCTCTCTAGGCCATTGATGGGCCCGCGTCTCGAGGTATAAAAAGGGATTAATTTCGAAGAAAAAAGGGGATTGGATCAAGAAGAAGAAGGAGATACAAGAGGTAGAGATCAATAGAGCTAGATTGGGAAAGATCGCGAAGATAGAGTTTTCTGCAGTTATTTCTTCAACCTACTTCATGATTCGAATTCTTCAATCTGTAATGAATACTATGATGAACTAATTCTTCTCTCTAGGGTTTTGCCAACCCTAACCATAGTTTGATGGATTGATTTTCAGTTTTGGCTTATTTGATTATTAATATGAGTTCATATGTTTGCTTTAATTCTGGGGTTTAATTACATGTTATTGTCTGGCCAACCATGACATGCTAAAGCTGGGAGTTTGAGATCGAGAGAAGATAATTTCCAGGGACATGGTTAAAGCAACACTTGGGTAGTCGAAGAATAGAGATATTCCAGACTGCAAGTGTGGCACTAGAGTTTGCACATTTTGGCTTTTCAAGCTCAGGATCGGGAGGGAGAGATGCAATACACCTTACCCGGCGAGATAGACAAATATATCTCGAGAGAATATCTTGTAGGAAAAAGATCAACCCACAACATAACTCATATGGATACTCAATGCTTCCTTAATTGAATTGACATCTATCGTGTGGTAGGAGACTGAAACCCCAGTTTCATCATCGATATAATTAAACACACGCAATTCTAAGTTTATGTTAATTCTAATAATTAGTCATAATTCACTCTAGGATTTGATCCAAATATTTTCGAAGTCATCAAATCAGTAGTCAACACACTTCTCTTCGAGGGAACGACACTTGACTAACTGCTACACTACGTCAACTCGACGTGTGAACTTGTGCACATGGGTTTGCATTTCCTAATTAGTTTTACATACTCACCATTGGCCCACCAAGTTTTTGGCGCCGTTGCCAGGGAGAATTTTAGTGTTGATATTGACAACCGTGCCATAGATAGTACTTTGGATCAATTTTTCTTTCTTGCCCTTCCCTCACTTGCTCATTTCTTTTACTTTTATTCTTGGTTTACGTGGTTCATCTTTATCAGATCTCACGTGGATTCGTTTCATTCTTATCCTGTGATTTCAGGAAAGTATTTAGAGTGCATGCAAAGACAAGGGTACAGGGAACTGTTTCCATTCGATCCTGAACCAGAACGAACACTGCATCGATTATGCAAAGAGATCCATGTAACTCAGCCTGAAATCATGCAACATCTAGTAGACGCAGACATATCTACACTTCGTGATGGGGTCCACTCTGTGGAAATGTATCGGACAGAACTATAGAAATCCGACCACCACAACCTTCATACAGCCCGATAATCCGCATATGCTGCTTGAGGAGTTCGCTTTGCCAACTACAGTTGTTCAGTCAGCTATACGTCGACCACCCATACAAGTGAACAACTTTGAGCGGAAATGAGTGACATTGTAAATGCTCCACAATATACAATTCCATGGGTTACCTAGTGAGAATCCGAATGCACATTTGACCAGCTTTATTGAAGTCTGTGACATAGTCAAGTATAATGGGGTAACCGAAGAAGCTCTCATACTACGGCTATTCCCATTATCACTTAGTGATCAAGGTATTAATCGGGGTTGACCAAATTAACCTTGGGACTCCATCACCTCACGGAATGATTCTCATGCCAGAATTACAAAATTTTCCCACCCTCAAGATAGCTCAATTGGCAAGAAAATAATACATTTGTGCAATTTGAGGGGGGAGAACCTGGGGCAGGCTTAGGAGAGATTTCATGAGCTATCGAGGAGGTGTCCATATCACGCATCGACTAAGTAGATGCAGTGTAATGCTCTATAAAAGTCTAAGTGACTCATCTAGACAATCACGGGCGTTTCGTGCCAGGCGTGCTCATGAAGAAAACCACGGATTAGGCCTATAAGATTTTGAGGATACAATCATCAACACTAACCGCTGGGCCTGAGACATATCAAGACGAAGAAACCCTTAGCAGAGCAGATACAGAAATTCTCGTGAACCTCGTAAACCATGTCGCCCAAGAATTTAAATACCGCTAGGCAATGTGGATACAAAAGAAATGCTTAGAGTAATCCGCGGGAAATTTGTGAATCTTAAGTGCGGGATACCACAATGCTCATGGAGTGTTAATCAGTGGCAAATGACGCAGCAGCCCAATATGAATCGCCAGACCACCACAACGCGGCAAGATGGGGCAATGCATAATGTAACGTGTACCGTAATCGTAAATAACAGTCGTGATGGAGAGGTAACCAAGGTAATCGTAATCGAATTATGGTTAGAGGAATAGTTGTGATCAACATGCCACCACCACGGTGCAACGAACCAACCCCCGAGAAAGTAGACTCGAGTTACACTTACACAAATGCTTACCTCGCATACAGCCTTTATGAATGAGACCAAGGAAAATTTGAAGAACTAGACCACCTAATTGAACAATCAGGCAGCATAATTGAGAAACTTAGAGGTGCAAATGGGCCAAATGGCCAATTTGTTTATCGTAGAGGCAGAAGTGAGCATTACTCGAGCACTCGGTGCGAACTGAGGCAGAGGGTAAAGAACTGTGTAAAAGCAAATACATTGAGGAGTGGCAAAGAACTAGCAAAGACTGTGGCAAACAACAAGGATAGGGGAACTTGGAGATGTAAGAAGTAATCCAATCTAGCCAGACTAACAAGGTAGTAGGGGAACAGCCCCATCAGAAAAAGTTGGGTGAAGAAGAAATAGAGGCTAAGGGTCAGCCAAACATGACTGAACCTACTATCCCAATCCCGTACCCTCAACGCCTGAAAAGGAGCAAATTGAATAAGCAATTCACCAACTTTCTAGAGGTGTTCAAGAAACTCATTACAAACATCTGGCCAGCGATGCATTGTGAGCGTATGCCCAAATTTATGAAATTCATATGAAAGAGATATCGGGTCTAACAAAGAAGACTGTCACTTCAGACAAGAACCTCATGGAGGAGTGTGTAGTGCCATCTCAAAGAATGAAAACTCGCTACAAGCCGAAGACCTTGAGTTTTACTTATACCTTACACAATTGGAAATTCCATCTGAAGGCCTCAGGTGATTCGGGGAGCAAGTCTTAACCTCACGCCACTATCTATTCGCACGATCGGGATTGTGAAGTCAGCCAACCATACTACACTCCAAATAAGGTGATAGGTCACCTAAACCCATCTGAGATAATGATCAACAATCTGATGTCATTCAAGATTCATCCACTCTGATGATATAGAAGAAGATAAAGAAATACCCATCATGTCGGGTAGGCCATTTCTAATGACCGGTAATCTGATCGATGTGCGTAATGAGAGTCAAATCGAGTATAAGAGGATGAGGTCACCTTCAATGTATTCAAAGCCATGAGACACCCAACAAAGAGCGATGCATGATTTTAAAGGAGACTGCTGAAGAGGTGTTCAGCCAAAGTGGTCCCACCGACCCTTCGGGAGGCAAGCCCGTACAGACCGATTAAGAGAATTCGAGTGAAGAGGCTATCGAAACAAGCAGAACCATGAACCCCGAACCTAATGGAAGGAAATACTATGAACCCTAGGTGAAAACACTAAGACGCCACTAATCTCTCTTCTAAACAACCACCCAAGGTGTGGCAAAGCCATTACCTTGCCATTTGCTGCATGCTTATCTCGGGAGGCCTGCACCCTACCAGTCATTATTTCAGCGTCTTTGATAGCATTAGATGAAGATAAGCTATTGAGAGTGCTTAGAGACCACAAGGATGCAATTGGTTGGTCTCTAGCCGATTTAAAGGGGATCTGCCCCTCTATGTGCATGCATCGACCGTTGGGGAAGATGGTCATGTCATTGGAAGTTATATTACATAAAGGAGACCGAATCCAACTAAGGAAAGAGGTTGTCCACAAGGAATTAAAGTGGCTTGATGGGGGTTATATATCCTATCCGATAAGATTGGGAAGTCCAAAGACAAGTAGTACCTAAGAAAAAAGAGGGACAAATGCTGATCAAAACAATGATAATACCTTGTAACCTTCCCAAAACAAATGCCAGGATGGAGGATTTGTATCGACTAATTGAAATCAAGGTTACTTAGAAAAGACCACTTTCCACTACCGCTTAGACCGATGTCGACGCACTAGCAAGGCATGGAATACTACTATTTTGGATGGATATTCCGTGTACAATCGGGATACTATAGCCCCGGCGACCGAAGAAGACAACATTCATGTGCCCGTATGGTATGTTTGCATTCAGGTGAATGCCATTTGGGCTATGTAATGCACTAGGCACATTTCAACGCTGTATGATGGCTATATTTTCAGACATGGTTGAAAAGACAATTGAGGTATTCATGGATGACTTTTCAGTATTGGGGAGTTGATTAGTACCCAAAAAGTGATATTTTGAGCCCTATATCAGATAGGTTTGAGTAAGCCATATGCCACTCAATCATGTCAATAATGCCAATGAAAAGGTTCAAAATTCCTTAGTATCACTTATGCCGCTAGAGGTTATTTTTGGTTGTTTTGCGTGTTTTTGCGTACCTTGAGAGTTCAATATCGAGATATATGCTTAACTTACGAAGATTGAACCCATTTATCACCTTCAAACATACCAAGATTCAATGAAGGAATGAAGGCAAAGCGATGAAAATGTGGATACAAAGAGAGGAGCAGATAAGAGCAAAGAATTCCGTGAAATTTCGCTTAAGATTGCGAAAATTCGCTGGGATTGCGAAAATTTCGCAATCATAGCGAAATTTCTGTAATCCTAGCGAAATTGAGAAATTTCGCTTAGGCTTCAAAATTCTCGCTATGCACCGTTTCCATAAATAACACACTTTCGCATTTCTCTTAAAATTTCACAAGCTAGCGAAATTTCGCTTATTAGCGAAATTGTTAAAGGCCTAGCGAAATTCTCGATTATCTTCGTAAGTAATTCGCTTAGCTAGTGAAATTTTCGCTACCTAGCGAAATTTTCTCGCAATAAATCTTCTCGCCTCGTCATACTTTCAGAATTAATGCCAACCGACTTCATTTTTGGTGTATTACCTCGTCCCTTGTATTAGCCAAAATGTTATTAGCTTTCTTGTATTTTCATACATCGGGTGGCCTATATAAGCTCCCAAATTGTAACCCTAAGCAACTTTTCGCACATTTTCATTTTATGTAAATATCTCCAGCCTACACCAGTGGTTTGTTTTTCTCTTCTCTCTCCTCTTCTCTCATTTTCTAGGCTTACCAAACAAACCCTCTTGAGGATGACAACTCAAGAGATGCTGGCTAAGCCTCTGGGGCTTTGAAGTGAGGAAGGTAGCTAGCTCTGGGCTGCGGGGGTAGTTCCATCATTCTCATGTGTGAAATGCCATGTGTACTATATTTATGGTTCCCATCTTCTCAAACTAGGGTTGAATATCATTTAATGTCATTACCTTGGCCAATACTTCACATAAAGTGAGGATACAAGGCATACTTATTGCTGATGCACTGTTGTTCTTTAGATGGCCTTTACGAGCCACTGAAATGATGTCAATGTTGTGGTTTCAAACCAAGTGCGGCCGTGATACGCGTCAGATTAATTCAAATAGAGTGGATTCTTAGGGTTAGGTTTGCTAGTTAAACAAAGATCCGCCATGGCTTGACTATAGGTTGCTTGCCATGATGCGAGGATAAAACCCGAGGACACTTGTTAACCCCATGTTGTCAAGCTAGTGACCTAAACCTTCAAAGTTACCTTTTCACACTTCACTTTCAGTTTTTGCAATTAATCAGCACACAAACAACTCCCACTGTTTTAAAACAAACAAAATCCAAAAAAAATCCAAACTAAAAGCCTCACCATTTTCAAATGACCGATGCAAGTCATTCATAGGATGAAAACTCATCCCCGTGTTCGACTTAGACCGCTTATATCAAAGAGTTTCGATCACGCATAAATAGGAGGAACTTAGGATATAAATTTTGTTGATTCCGGATCACCCTACTGTGGCACGAATCAATTGGCGCCGTTGCCGGGGATGGTGCCAAACTACGTTTGATAAGTTGAAGTGTACTTGTGATCAACATCACAAGAGAAGGTGACCTCTTTAACCCTTTTTGAATCCCAGCTGTCAGAATCGCAAGTGTTCATCACTTTGCAAGAATCGTGACTGCTTTTGTTTTTTTACAGCCAGTTTTTATTTTAACTAACAATAACCCTTTTTGCAAGTTGTTTGTGCTATATTTTGTGTCTCAGTTGTGTAACAAAGCTTATACCACTGGAAAGAGAGACGTAGATCGCAAAGAATCGAGCACCAATTGAACAAAACAAAGGAAATCGGGCAGCACAGACCAAATGGATCCTACCCCGAGGAAATCGTGAAGCAGAGTCGTGCCTGTGCAATCTCTGTGCTGAATCCAACAGCCTATAGGTCGATGAGGACCATATCCACCTCCTAGAGTTAAGGTTCTTCCTCGCATCAGACTCATGTCATGATGTAGCAAGAGGCCTTATTTAAGTGACCCCTACTCCCTTACATATCATGGTATGGGAAAATGAAAATCCATACATGCTATATAAGGGATTTGAGGAGGTTTGCACAACCTTAAGGAAGGTATGATTTGATATGGATTTGCTAAAGCCGAAAGCATTTCCACCGAATTTAAAGGACAAGGCCAAGATTCGCTTAACTCACTGAGCTCAGAACCATAAGAACAATGAGTCGCAAAGCAGAGTTTTTAAAAACCCTTCTGCCTATAAGACCAACAATTTGAAGAGACAATTTACACCTTTGCAAACAAGATGGCGTAGAGGTTCTACTAGTGTCAGAAAGATTTATAGAGACTGACGCGTCATTCACATCACGGGTTGATACACGGATGCCGGTAAACCATTTTTATGATGGTATGTCTCCAACCATGAAGCAACTATTGGAGACTATGTGTGAGGTAACTTGAGCAAAACCCTGGGATGAAGCCATGGACTTTTGAACTACGTGGGTCAAACCTCAAAGGTAAAACGGATGAACCGAATCCAAGCGGCCGAAGATCAAGGCCTTCGAACCAACTTGTAAAGTGCTGTATGCACTTTCGAAGACACAGAGATGAAAGAAAACTGACCACTTTTAACTAGAAGATTGGATGAGCTGAAAATGAAAAATCAAGATGAAATGCAAAAACAGCTTAATGAGTTATCTCGTGATCCCAACTTTCTGGCTTTCCTAATTTTTCGCCCTCAAATAATCACCCTGAGGAGCATTGTCTAGAGTATGCCCATGTCCTAAATCAAAATAAACCACCCATAGATGCTCCATATGGTAACACCTATAACCTAACTGGAGAAATCATCCAAACCTGTCATGGAAGTCAAAACCCCGTGCATATGCCCCTCAGAGCACACACAAAGAATTGTTCCACTTCAATACAACAACAATTCTCCTCTACTTTCTTCTCCCGTTGAATGTGCAATCCTAAACTTAAGTAAAGTGGTAGGCACGCTCAGAGAAGAAACGTATTAAAACAACAAGTTCAAACTAATCGAAATTGAAGCAAGAGAGGAAAGTCTACTAAACAGAACTGGACAATATGCATTCCGAAATTTCAAGACTATCCAACCACACCGCAGGTTCAAGAGGGGGAAGGTTCCTCCGGGGCCACAACAACATAAGAAGGGAGTGCATGAAATAGGCCTGACCAATGATCCAAATGCAAGAACTGATGAAGTTAAGGCAGTGGTGACTTTAAGAAGTGGTAAAGAACTGGGACCAACAATCCCAACACTAGCCAAATCAGCCCCCACCGTAGCCGATCTCGCCTACGCAAGATCACAAGAAATAGAGAGGAGGTGAAGAATAGTGTAGCCCTCCATTCCCAATGTGCTCTTCGAAAAAAGAAAAGTTATGTTAACCAATTAGAAATAAGTTTCACAGTAAAAGTTAACATCTCTCTCCTCGACATGATCAAACAAGTCCCCACCTACGCAAATTTTAAAAGGATTTATGCACAAGAAAAGAGGTCTTAATGTAAATAAGAAGGCCTCACCGAGCAAGTGAGTGCTGTACTACAGAGTGCAAACCCAAAGGAAATATAAAGACCCAGGATGTCAAACAATCTCGCTAATATCGAGGCATCACAAGGGAGCAAGCACTATTGGGATTCTAGGAGCTAGTGTAAACCTTCTGCCATATTCTATGTACAAGCAATTAGGTTTGGGAGAATTGAAACCCACTTCCATCACACTATCACTAGCCGATAGGTTTATTAAAATACCGAAGGGAACCATTGAGGATGTATTAATACAAGTGGACCGATTTATTACCTGATTTCACAGACGGACGCAGTAATCACTAGTGTTGGGAGCCAATCATGGGCTCCATCATTTTAGGGAGGCCATTGGCTAATGCCATAATCAATTGCCTGAACGGGGTTATAACTCACATTTTAAATATGACTTTAGAACTAAATATTTTTCTATTTAAGTAAAAGGCATATGCAATTTGGAAGAAGATGACTGTGGAAGAAGTTTGTATAATAAATGCGATTCTCAAGAACAGCTAATGGGCACTGTGTGCGAGATGTATTAACCCCGTAGTTATCCGAGTGTCTTCGAGACCAACAGAACCTCAAAGAAGGAGCTAGGCATGGGTATCGGGAAGAGAAAAACAGAATTTTAATTTATTAACCGCGATTTAAATCAAAGGAACCTCAACAAATTTAGAGCTCAAACCAATTCCTAAATTGAGTTAAAGTATGTATTTTGAAGAAATGAGCAAAGGGGCTCAGCTTGTAATTTCCTCAATCGTTGACCACTCGCACAGAGGACGACCTGCTACACCTTCCCGTGCTGAACAAGGCATCGGATGGAAAATTTCTCGATTTGAAAGGCATAAATCCATCAACTGCACCATCACATCTATTTGTAAGAGGAGCCCAAAGTTATTAGCAAATTCTAACGCAGTTGAACCCCACATGTGAAGTAGTTCGTGATTGAGGTCTTAAAATCAAGCCCAAGTCAGGGTATCATTTTTACCCCATTTCGATAAAGACTGGGTGAGTCCGACTGTGTGGTGCCTAAGAAATCGAGTGACTATCAGAAAAAATGAAAAGGGTGAAGAATTGTTCAATCTCGACTAACTACCGCTTGGAGGGTGTGCATTGACTATAGGAGGCTTAATGAGGTAACACGAAAGACCACTTCCCGTTGCCTTTATTACCCAAATTCCTGAAACAGTCTCCTGACACCCATTCTATTGTTTTCGATGGGTATTCAAGATATTTCCAGATAGAGATCGGGCCTAAGATCGTGAAAAGACCACTTTCACTTGTCCATTTGGCACGTATGCTTTCATAGAGGACGCCTTTGGTCTCAAGTAACGCACCTGGCCACTTTTCGTGTGAGGTGTATGCTTGGGTGATGTTCGATATATGAGCGCATAATGGAGGTATACATGGACATCATCAGATATGGAGGCAATTTTGAAGAATGTCCGACCAACTGAAGCTATATCAGCAGAGGTGCATAGAAAGAACTCGGGTGCTTAATCGGGAGAAATGCCATTTTATGGTTAACCAAGGAATCGTGACTTGTAAGTACATTATTTCTATAGGAATAGAAGTTGATAAAGCAAAGATTGAACTTATTTCCAAATCGGCCGCCCCCAACAAGTGCGTAAAATGATTAGACAATTCCTTGGTCATGCGTGCTCTATAGATGATTCATTAAAGACTTCGAAGATCGCAAACCCCGTACAAGCTCCTAGAGAAAGATGCCAAATTTGTTTGGGAGAGAATGCCAAGAGAGCTAAGAGCTGGAAATCCATTTGACTACCGCCCCGATAGTACGAGCACCTAATCGGCGCTTACCTTTGAAGTAATGCGGTGATGCAAGTGATCTTGCTATAGGAGCAAGATTGGCCAAAGAGAAGACGGGAAACCCTACGTGGTCTATTATGCAAGCAAACCTTGAATGAAGCACAAAAGGAATTATACCACTACAGAGAAGGAATTGTTGGCAGTGGTGTATGCTGTACAAATTTCGAAAGATACTTGGTTGGTCCGATATAGTCATTTTTGGCGCACTATCTGCTTTGAAATACCTCCTAACCAAACAAAATGCAAAAGCAAGGCTCATCCGATGGGTTCTTCTACTTCAGGAGTTTAATTTGCAAATTAAAGACAAGAAGAGAGTAGAGAATGTGGTGGCTATTCATCTGTCAAGGTTAACAATAGCTCATGACACTCATAGTCCACCCATCAATGATGAATTTCTTGAGGAATCCCTGATGCAGCTGGAGAAAGCTCCCTGGTATGCTCACATTGCCAATTTTCTCTCCACAGGAGAAACTCCAGCTGATTGGAAAGGACAGGATAGGAAGTACTTTGCTAAGATCCATTCTCCTATTACTCGGGAAGACCCTTTTTATTCAAGTATTGTGCAGACAACAATCGAAGTACGCGGCCCTCTGGCGGGCGAAAGAACAGTGGAATTCTCAGTCACTCGCTAAGAGAGCGCCAGGGCGGTCATTTTTGGTACTTCCAAGACAGCAATGAAGGTGCCGCAGCCGGTTTCACCGCCTTCCTTATTCAAGGAAGCACACCAACGTGCTGCGGTGTGTGATAGATGCCAAAGACTCGAAGTCGTCTCTGGCCACATATGATGCCTCAACCCAATTTTAGCGGCCGAATTATTCGATGTGTGGGGCATCGATTCATGGGACCTTTCCCACGCCATATGGTCATACATACATTTTGGTGGAGTAGACTATTCCAAATGGGTTGAAGCAACTCGCAAGACCGTTTGCACAATAGGGTGGTAATTAAATTCTCGAAAGCCAATATCTTTTTCCAGGTTCGGGGGTAATCAAAACCATTATTAAGTGATGGAGGTTCTCATTTCGTAACAAACCATTTGAAAACCCATAAATATGGTGTGAACACAAAGTGGCCACCCTTACCATCCTCAAACAAGTGGTCATAGAATCCTAAGCACAGGGAGAGATCAAGCACCATTCTAATGAAAGGGTAAGCACCACCAGAAAGATCGGTCTACCAACCGTTGATTCACGTGGGCCTACAGATGCTTTTCAGATAATCCTGGAATGTCCCCTTTATCGGGTTGGTCTGGTAAGGCATGTCACCTTCCAAAGGATCGAGTACGCTGCATGGTGGGCAATCAAGAAGCCGAATACGGACCTAAGTAGTAATGAGTCAAGAGGTTCCTTGATCTCAATGAGTCAAACAGTTTACGAAATGATGCCTACTTGAATTCGAAGATTGCAAAGGAAAAATAAAAAAGATGGCATGATCAAATGATAATCAGGAAGAATTTCAAAGAGGGAGACCAAGTTATTTTATACGACTCCAAACTCCATCTATTTCCAGGCAAGCTCAAGTCACGATAGATGTGTCCATTCATTGTCCAACGCATACCCCAATGGTTCAGCAGATCTAATCAATCCTGCATGATACCGTGGTGTTTAAAGTCAATGACGTAGGGTGAAACCCTATGTGGTGCAAGAGTCGGTAGGGAGGAAATTCTCCCGCTGATCCTCCCCGAGTCCTACAACTCTACCATACTGAGGAGCCTAAGTAAAGGTAATTATCATGCTCTACATGTCCCGATGTTCAAATTTTGTTTTCCTTTACTTCGTGATATCATGTTTTGTGCCTTCACCATGTGTAATCAGAGTTGGTTTCAATCGGGATGAATTGAATTGCTTCAATCAACAATTGAATCGCTTTTAATCGGACAATCAATTGCCTTTTGTTGGAAAAATTGAATCATCAGAAGTTACCTTTATGTTAGAACAAATTCCATGTTTGAAATAATTTTCGTCGCTTGAAGTTCCAAAGATGCTCAATCCTGAATATTTCTCCCCATTAATTCACACACTCGCACACCGATTGTTTCAATAGGTTGTAAATTTGTATACTCCTTCACTTTCAGATAGCCGGCCTTAGGCATGTCGGGCAACTCTAGATAGGTTTCAGGTTACCTACATTTGAAGACCAATGTAGTCTTCCAAAGGAAAAGAAAAGAAAAAGCAAAAAGAAAAAGAAAAAGAAAAGAAGAAAGAAAAATAAAGTCGACACTACTTTGAAACCCGAATCACGTCCGAGGGGTGTATGGCGAAAGCTCTCAGCCCGATGCCCTAAGCCTTAATTGGTCGAGTCGATTTAGTGTTCGCACGGGTGGATAGGTAGAGTTTAACGACCAGGTGTGCTTGATTTTTCAAGTCATTCTCTGAGTCCCGGTGAAGCCTCGTAGGAGTTTGTGGTCGCTGATCCTTTGGCTTGATGCCCTAAACCTTAATTGGTTGGGAGTCATCTGACCCTCGCTACACCTGACTTCTGTGAAGTCGGATTTTAAGCATCGACCTACAATATAGTTGAATAAAGAAAGGAGAGTGTAACTATCCCTATCTAGGTCAGTTTCAATAACTTAAGGCCACAGCCAAAGGTTAGGTCAGGGAGGGACAATTTTGCAATTTATTGAATCGATCTCGTTACATAAAGAACCATTGCACTTTGGTGGAAATATAAGTTGAGAATCATGGAACCAATATTGACCTAAAAAATTGCTTCGTATGGTTTTGGCTCTTCATGCTCTGGGCTTTCAAACTTGGTGTCAATTTTTCACTTTAAAGGTAATGTTTATTTGTTTATACACCTTTAACCATAAACTTTTGAAAATCATCGCATGCATGCCCTTATTATTTTCGCACGCTTAAGGGACTAGCAACGCTTCATTGGGGTGTGGATTAAGTACCCAAAAGTGCTATTTCGAGCCCTATATCGATAGGTTTTGAGGCTTGCTGCGCACCAATCATGTCAATAATGCCAATTAAAGGGTCTGTGTCTTCTTAGGGGTATCACTTATGCCGCTTGTAGAGGTTATTTTGGTTGTTTTTATGTTTACAGACTGGGAGTTCACATCGAGATATATGCTTAACTATGAAGATTGAACCTATTTATCACCCTCTCAAACATACCAAGATTCAATGAAGGAATGAAGGCAAAGTGATGAAATGGATACAAAGAGAGGAGCAAAGAGGCAAGAGCAAAGAATTCCGTGAAATTTCGCTAAGATTGCGAAAAATTTCATTGGATTGCAGGCCTCGCAATCATAGCGAAATATTGAATCCCAGCTAAATCGAAAATTTCGCTTAGGCTTCAAAATTTCGCTATGCACTGGTCCTAGCGAAATTACACACTTTCGCTTATTCTAACTCCGCTGGGCTATGTACCGCCACCAGTCACTGCACATTAACTCCCAGATCTCATTATCCCGCACCCGCTTACCTAGCGAAATTTTCGCTAGCTAGAGAAATTTTCGCTAGCTAGCGAAATTTTTCTGCCTAGCGAAATCTCCTGCTCTGTCATACTTTTGTAATTAATGCCAACCGACTTCATTTTGGTGTATTACCTCCTTGTCCCTTGTATTAGCCAAAATGTTAGCTTTCAGATTTTCATACATCGTGGCCTATATAAGCTCCCCCCAAATTGTAACTCCTAAGCAATCTGGCACATTTTCATTTTATGTAAATATCTCCCGTACTTCAATTAGGTTTGTTTTTCTCTCTTCTCTCTCCCTCTTTCTCTCATTTTCTAGTTACCAAACAACCCTCTCGAGATACAACTCAAGAGATGTTTCGCTGCTTCTCTTAGCTTTGAAGAGGAAGGTAGCCAGCTTGGTCATGGTAGCTGCGTTGTCCTCATGTGAAATGTACAGTAATCGTATTTATGGTTCCCATCTTCTCAAACTAGGTTGAATATCATTTAATGTCATTACCTTGGCCAATACTTACCATGCTTAGATACAGCTAAGGTATACTTATCGCTAGATGCACTGGGTTGTTTCATGGCCTTTACGAAATAATCGAAATGATAAGAATGTTAGGTTTCAAACTGTGGCAATAGGATGCATGTTGCCTCGTGTTGACTCAAATAAGAGTGACTTAGAGTTAGGCTCAAGAAGTTAAACAAAGATCCTATTTATATTGACTATAGTTGCTTGCCATGATGCGAGGATAAACCCGAGACACTTGTTAACCCCATGTTGTCAAGCTAGTGACCTAAACCTTCAAAGTTACCTTTTCACACTTCACTTTCAGTTTTTGCAATTAATCAGCACACAAACAACTCCCACTGTTTTGAAACAAACAAAATCCAAAAAAAATCCAAACTAAAAGCCTCACCATTTTCAACACTGATGCAAGTCATTCATAGGATGAAAACCCATCCCCGTGTTCGACCCTAGACGCTTATACCGCAGTGAGTTTGACTACTACAGAGGAGGAACTTAGGATATAAATTTCGATTCGATCACCCTACGTGGCAATCGAATCAGAGTTCCTTCTTTACGATTGTCTAGAGAACTCGAGTAGTTTTGTGTCATAGTGCGAAGAAAGTCCACCAGGTCGAATTGGGAAAAGTGCCACTTTATGGTACAAGAGGGCATCGTACTTGGCCATCGAATTTCGATAAGAGGAATAGAGGTTGACCGAGAAAAAATTGAGGCAATAGAGAAATTACCCCCACCATCATCAA
Organism: Tetrastigma voinierianum; assembly: GCA_016808115.1. NCBI lineage: Eukaryota > Viridiplantae > Streptophyta > Magnoliopsida > Vitales > Vitaceae > Tetrastigma > Tetrastigma voinierianum. The sequence continues at coordinate 111,148 of JAEQBH010007995.1, read as the reverse complement.
ATAAGGCTTAAGAAGTTTTCAGACACGTAGGTTCTATCATGCTCATTAAAGATTTCTCCTCTCGGGACAGTAAAATCGTTATCCAACCAAGTTAGGTTGGGAGAAGACACCTTTTGTTTTTGATGAACAATGCCTGCAAGCCTTTTCAATTCTAAAAAGATAAGCTGGTATCGGCTCCATAGTTGTAGCCTGAGGCGGGACTTTAGGGTTTGAGCTAATGTGCGACGCTAGTGATTATCTGTCCGGGCGGTGTTGGGGCCCGGAAAGGATATTTTAGGTCATCCACTATGCTAGCCGAACTTTGAATGATGCATAGCTGAATTATGCCACCACGGAAAAAGAGCTATTGGCCATTGTTTTCGCCTTTGATAAATTTAGGCCATACTTGATTGGCAATAAGGTGATAGTGCACACTGACCACTCAGCCATTAAGTACCTAATGACAGAAAAGGATGCAAAGCCGAGACTAATATGATGGGTACTTTTGTTGCAAGAGTTTGACTTAGAGATAAAAGATAAGAAGGGAATAGAGAACTTAGTAGCAGACCATTTGTCACGATTAAAGGGGCCGAGAGATGAAGTGTAGATTAATGATAATTTCCCAGATGAGCAGCTCTTGGCAATTGAAGACACTTAGCCGGTTCCATGGTTTGCCGACTATGTGAACTACTTAGTGGCCAAAGTGATTCCTCTAGAGTTTAGCTACCAACCAGAAAAGGGTTCTTTGCCTGATTGACACTAATGCTTTGGGAGGATCTATGTATACAAACATTGTGCGAATCAAGTGATAAGGAGATGCGTACCGACGAAATGGGTAGTGTATGAGTGTTGCCATACCTTACCATGTGGGGGACATTTTGAGAGCCCCAGAGGCAATAGCAAAGTACTCTAGTCAGGTTTCGTGGCTGCCTTATTCGAGATGCTCTACGTCATTTGTAGCGATTATGATAAGTGCCAAAGGATGGGCAGCATTTCCAAAAGAGATGAACCCCCCATGAACCCAATTATGGAAGTTGAGTTATTTGACCTATGGGGAATGGACTTCATGGGACCTTTCCCCTCTTCATCAGTCACATGTATATCCTCCGGCTATAAATGCGTCTCGAAATAGGTAAGAAGCGATACCAACATACTTGATGATGCCAGTGTAGTAGTCAAGTTTCTTCACAGCCACATATTCACTCGATTCGGCACAGATGGTGGTTCACCAATGAGCATTGATCACAGATGGTGGTTCTCATTTCTGCAATAAGTTGGTTGATAAAGTCCTACAGAAATATGGTGTGAGACACCGAACTTCACTTGCGTATCACTCACTCGCAGGCGAATGGACAGGTCGAGGTGTCAAATTGTGAAATTAAGTCCATTCTACAAAAAACGGTCAACAACTCAAGAAAAGATTGGTCGAAGAAGATGGATGATGCACTTTGGGCATATGGGACGGCTTTAAGACCTCCCAGCGTGTCCCCCTTTCGGTAGTCTATGGGAAAGCATCTTGCTTGGGGTAGGAACATAGAGCATATTGGGCGACTAGGCGGTTGCACATGGGTAGCAAATTAGCCGGAGAAGCGTTCTTTGCGGCTGATAGATGGAAGCGAGTTTCGTAATGAAGCTTATGAAAATGCTCGGATCTATAAGGAAAAAACAAAAGCGTGGCATGATAAAAATATTATGAGGAGAGAGTTTGCACCGGGTCAGCAAGTCTTATTGTTCAACTCTTGGCTACAACTTTTCCCTGGCAAACTAAAGTCAAAATGGTGAGATCACGATCTTAGTAGTGCAGTATTCCCACATGGAGGTTGAATGCTGCGTCGAAGAAGAATGAGATTCAAAGTTAGCATTTCGAAAGTTGTCATTACTTAGGAGGAGCTTTCCCTATTAAAGAACGGGACACCGCTCTTAGGCACAGCTAAGAAGATAAGCGGCAATGCAGTCAAATCCCCAGTTACATTTGTTGTTTTTTGGTCTTGGTTCTCTACGTTACAGGATTGTCGAGCTAACAAAGTTAAACATAGCGCTTCTTGGGAGGCAACCCAAGCATTGTGATATTTTCTTTTTCCCTAAACTTGTATTTCTTCCATTCCTCTTGATTGTTTTATAGGAAAAGTTTTGTTTTTGGGCATCTTAACCTTAATTATTTTTAAATATCTTGATAAATTTGAAAGGTGGAGGGCAAAAACACAGTGCCCATACTTTCTAGTTCGCCGCGGTGAAGCCCGCTTCGTCGCTGTGAGGCTGGGACCACACCTTATGGTCCATAGCTGCGAAGCTCCCTTCATCGTTGAGAGGCTAGGCCTTCGCCGCAGCTAACCACGCTTCGTTTCTACGTAGCATGCTTCGTCGTAGAAGGACCGCCAGCCGCGAGAGAAGGACCCTTCGCCCAGCAATGACGGCTAAATATTCAGTCTCTTTAATACAGTGATGGCCATTTTTTTCCCTCCGTTTTTGTGCGCCCCATCGTCTCCTGTTCTTCTAGTGTGCCATTTTTTTTTGATTTAAATGGTAAAGTGGCTACTATGGCGCCCTAAGAAGCTATCCCGGCTAAGAGGCATAGCTCGGGTTCCATCCCGGCAGGAGCTTCCCCCTCCCGGATCACTCGCGTTCTGTTTCTCGAGGCGAGTGGCTCTACCACAGTCGCTTTGCATCGGTTCTTTCGTTCAGGACGAAGGGTTTAGACCCACCTGGTCACGTTCTTCAATTTACCATCAAGCTTCGAGAGGTTGGCAAACCACCATGTGCTCCTCCTACCTCAGGAGTGGCTCCGATCGTCCTCGAGTTCTAGTCCAACTTGCCATTCCGGGTCGACACCATAGTGTTTGTCCGTGGTAGGTGGGTCAACTTCGGGGCACAAGCCATTAGCCGGTTCTATTAGCTGCGGGAGGACGATAGTGAGGAGTACTAGGCCCTTTTTATGGCCACAGACTTCGAGGGCCTGATGTAGGAGCTCACATAGGGCTAGGGCGTGTGGAGCGCACCCGTCAGTGAGGCGAGTGCAGCGTTCGATGCCGGCTCACCCCTTTGTGGTGAAGGTTTTGTATAATTTTTATCGCCGTCAAACCTTCCTTATAACTAGTATAGTGACCAGGACAAAGCGATCCTCACATGCATGCATGACCAAGGACTCAGTTCTACATCGAGACGGTCATTGAGTGGGGGTTGATCGAGCGACTCCGCAGACCCAGCTGCGGTGCCACGATCCATCCTGCGATCACGAGCTATCGCGTCGGCGGAGTTCATATGTTGGACTCAGAGGCGAGTTACGGCAACGCCTACCCGTTTGCTTGCCTAGGGTGAGGGTTGAGGCCTTGGCGAGGCCGTTGTGAGACCTGGTGTGATGTCTGGGGCCACACCCTAACGCGGCGACCTAGTGAATGGTGACCACTGAGGTCCACCGCTGCATTCGACCCGGTCCGCAGTGGGCCAGTCCATGCACTCCTTGCCGGCTTTGGCTTATTAGGTTGGTCGCGGGGAGCGCGGGTTGCTCCCGAGCCGGGACATGGACTCCATCGGGCCGAGATGCGCGCTATCAGGAGCCGACGGGACGGATCGCCCATTAACTCGCTCGACCATGTCATTCCTTGCACCACCACCACCGCCACCACCACAGTGATATTTTTTTTCTGGGACGTATTTCATTACCTTTTTGCTTTCTTTTCTTTCTTCCATTGAGGACACTGTCTAATTTAAGTTTGGGGGTGTGGGTGTATGGGGTTGGACTTAGTTTTCTTTTGACTGCCTATGTATGACCTAGTGTATTTTGATTGTTATTTGACTTAGTTTTAAAGCCCTTTGGGTTATTACACCTATTCTTATGATTAGGGTCCATATTTTCTTTATTATCTTTGCTATTTTTGCATGCTTAGGCCAAAATTTTCTTTTTAGGCGTGTGTTAGGTTGTCTCCCATGCACTCACATGTATGCAAATTGCACATATTAGAATATGACAGTCTCTAGAATTGGTATTGAGCATCCCTGTCTTAATTTTGAGCATGATGGAAACAAAAGGGAGTTATAGTAATCGAAAAAACAACCCATGTTCAATGGAGTAGGGACCCCGAGATTGTTTGACAATTGGGACTGCGTGGTGAAAAGTCAAGACTAACCATGTCTTGTTTGCCTTTTTAGATCTCGAAACTTCGATTCCCAGGTAGGCTATCTTGCACACACACATGTGATCTTCGAATTTATCTTTGACTCGGACTCACCATATAAGAGTCCCTCACCGAACCTTAAAGGTAAACCTATGTGAAGGCGTTTTCTAAGGAAACAAGCTTCCACTTTTGGGTGGAAGCCCACCTGGGCATTCTTGGAACGTTTCTGAGGACTGTTGCTGGAAGAGGAATATTGGGGAAGAGAAGATAATGGAGGAAGAGAGCTTCAATACCAAAATTTATTCTCTCTTTCCTTTTCTAGATTTTTCTTTCTTTTGATACAGTTGTATTTACTTTTTCTGTGTTGAATTGGGTTTTCTTAGGGTTTAGATATAATATGAAAACATGTTGCCATAGATCTCTCTTGTTGTGTTGATGTTGTTTCATATTTATCTTTACAAATATTGTTTGGATAACAATAACAGCAGATATTTTGACCAATTTTATGATTTGTGTTTGATTAAAGTATAGTGAGGTTGAAACTTTAGACATGATTAATTTACAATAATTGCTCATGGATGAGTATGACAGAAGATGGGTGGGAACTTAAGGTTTTTATAAAGTTCAGTAAATAACAGTTATAGTGGTTGAAGCAGAATCTGAGTATAACACTTTCTAAAGTGAGTATGTGGATACTCAGAGAATTCAAACATATTGATCACCATCTTGCAGTGAGAGCAGTCATGAATATTAGACAGGATTTGGGATTCATATCATTATTAGATGAAATCTTTAAACTTTGAATCTTTATACAATTATTCTTGCATGCCTAGATTAGTGTCTTTGAGTTTTTTCATAGATTTTCCACCATCCAAATGGAGCATAAGCTAGATTAGAGTCGGTGCCAGTAACCCAATTCTCCGTGGGAACGATACTCACTTATCATTATATTACTTGAGGCGACACGTGCACTTGCGCACATAGGCGTACACATTTTACATAGCACAAATCGGCTTATCACAGAGGTTAGATAATTACTAGTGATATATCAAAGTAATCCCAAAAGTGCATTAGTTTATATAATATTAGTGTAATTTTACCCTTAAGTTACCGCTCATTACTTTCAGGTAGTCTCAACTCTGCGTCACTCAGAGGGATTCTTGGAAATCAGAACAATGATACAGCTTTGTCTAGATACCAAACACTGATATTTAGAACAACTCAATGTAGGAGTAATACCAGTTAAATCACTCCAATTTTCTTACCCAAAAAAACATTAACTATTACAAACAATAATCCCAATAAAATATTCTTCCCAAAGGGAGCTTAGGCTTTCAAATCTGGATCACAAATCACAATGACTAGTTGATGAAACAAATTCATTTAGATTGCAATCAAAACTGAAGAAAAATGAATTCCAAAATAATTTCCAGATTTCATTTAAGTTTAGATAGAAATGAAACTCTATTTACATGAATACTGAAGCTTCGAATTCCAGTTAAGATCGGTACTCCCAATCTAAATGAGCTGAATCTAGAAACAACCAAGCCAAAAATAAAAAAATAAAAAAATAAAAATATCTGATGAGACTTCGGCTTTCCCAAAGCATAAAGACTTGATGAAGCTGTCGGAAGCCCCTCACTGCTCCTAGGAGCTTCTATTTATAGAGAGGCTCGGGTCTTGAATTTTTAAAATGAGGAGAATCACGCACTTTGAAAAGCCTAGAATTGTTGCCCTAGCTGCTGACGTCGGGGTGATGTCGTGATGATGTTGCGAGATTGAGGTTTTCATTATCGTGGGTTGTAGTTGATGTCACGACATTGAAAATCTATTGGGCAATTCTCAGTTTCTAGTGATAAGTCCATGTTGTGATGATGTCGCGACATAGAGATGCAATGTTGGAGATTAATTCCAATGTCGCGACATTGCCTTTCTTGTGTTGTGTCATTGCTGTGATGTTGCGACATAGATGACTAATGCCCTTTGCTTGTACATACTTGCACGATGTTTGTGACATTGCGCAGTCATCTTTTGATGTCCACGACGATAACTACGCTCTATCGCGTCAGCCATTTTACGATGTCGCGACATAGCATATTGTTGCCTTTGCTCTTATGTTCTTGCCCTGATGTCGCGACATTACTTGTAGTTCACTTGTTGATGTCATGACATTGCCTCTAAGGCTGATGTCGTGACACTGTTGTGATGTTGCGACATTGAATCTTGTTGTTCTGAAGTCCTCTACCAATGTCGTAGCTGATGTCGCGACATTTATTCGACGTCACAACATTGGACTGATTTCACCATCTAAGTTGCTTTGATCTTATGTCGCGACATTGCTGATTCGATGTTGTGACATTGGTATGTTGACTTCTCCTCAGGCTACTTTCATATGATGTCACGACATTGCTGTGATGTTGCGACAACATTTAGCTGATATCTGCACTGGATGAGGCTTGTTTTGATGTCTCAATGATTTCGTGGCAATGTGACAACATTTAAACAATTCAGTTATTCTCACTGTAGGCAATGTCGTAGCTATGTCTGGATGATGTCGAGACATTGGCAAATCTTTGCCTTCCCTTCTTCAGCTGATGTCGCATCTATGTCGCTTGGAGTAGCGTTAAGACCTTCTTCATATAATGTCCCAACATTGGAAATTTGATGTTGTGACATTGGCCTTTTTTTTTGTACAATGCTGATTTATGTTCCTTTCATGCTGAATTCTTTTTTTTTTTTTCATTAATTTCTTGCAAAACATAAATCTGGGTGAAAGCTCTATAATTTTGCATTTAAATGAACTTTTAAGCCTAAAATATACTTGAAAAATGGGCTTAAAAATAAATGAGTTTAAGACTCATCAAACTACCCCAAACTTAAGGTTTTGCTTGTCCTCAAGCAAAGAAAAGATTATTTGTTTGTCCTTAAACAATAAAAATCAATTTTTAATGACATTTTTTATAGTAAATCATCTTTTCAATCAGAACAACATTAAGGCTTTAGTAGTATTTCAGTTGTGACATCAATTTTATTTAAGCTTCATTTTCAGAATCCTAAAAAATTTTAATTTAGATCATTCAATACAGCATGTAATTCATAGTTAATAAATAGATACAGTATGTGAGTGTGTGTTGGTCTTCCCTTTATAACTGATTTGCAGATTAGGTAGCTTTATGAGAGTTACTTTGCAGAGTGAAATTCTTTCAAAGTAATTTAAGTCCCATAGGCTTGTTGGTCATATTATTCTCCACTAATGTAGACACTAACACCCTCGAGATCAAATGGGTCTTTTGAGCTTGTAATGCATGGCTAGGGTGCCCGGTGATAATTGAGACATTTTGGGCTCAAGTTTACTTGAGTGCATTCATTTTCTCAACTCTTTGCCTTCATTGCTCATCCTATTTTTTTGCTAAACTAGCCCTTCAAGCATCCCCAAACCGGATCTGGTGCATTTTTCTGCATTTCCTCCTCTGTAGCTTATTGTTATTTTTATTTTCTTTTCCATTGCTATTTTCAATTTTGCTCTAAAAGCCTCTTTCTGTCTTTTTTTGTTTCAGATTTGGAGTAGTGCAATGTTTTACCTTTTTAAGCTTTCTAACACCCCTTAGCAAGCTTTAGGTCAGTAGCTCCCATACCAGTTGGCATTAGGGTACTAGGTGTAGAACACCATTAAGGACTTAATTGCTCAAGGTTTGTAGGCTACAAGGTAAAACTCACTCCTTGTAACTTTCTTCTTTTTCAATTTCTCAGTTTTATGTTTTGCACATTCTTTAGTACTACTTTTTCTTAATTGTCTTCCTTTCTCACCCTTTATTCTCCTTTTTACTTTCAATTCAAACTTGTATTCCCCCAAACTTATCCTCTTTCTCATTTCTACTGCATTGATTTGCAGTTTTGGGTAATTTAAGTGTTCTTTACTGTAAGGTAAGATTTAAGGAAGGGTTAAGGCTCTTCTTTGTGGTTGTGATGATGAAATTGGCATTAGACTCAAAATAGGTACTAAGGTATATGCTTCGTCCTGATTAGTATGCCTAATTCTATTCCCAAGCGTAGGAATTATAGTCGTCTAGCATTGTAATACTGTGGGAATCCACAGGTCATCTCCATAGGAGGGTCTGATTGGTTGATCAATAGGAGCTATTCTCAACTAAGTATGGTTTAAAGAAAAGCTGTAATGTTGTGTTGTTTGATTGAATGGTTGATTGGTTTTGAATGTTTAAAATAGAAAGAGCGATGCTTGGGATTTTAGGGTTCAGCTCACTTTGATCGAGGTAAGTCCCACCTCTTATTTTATAAACTCATCTAGGAACCATTGAGAAGCGAGTCGTCGATGGAGGATTTATCTTTTTGAATGCCTTTGGAAAATAAAGATGATCAAAATACTAAACCTTGTTCTCAATTAAAACGAACCCTTAGTTGGCATTATGATCGAAACCTGGCGTGTGCCAGGAAATATCGTTAACACGTTGTCAAGAAATTTGCCCAACTAATGGTTTAAACAACTTCTACACAAGTGATCAATATTACACAATCCGTTTAAAAAATCAATAGAGGAGTGAGGACTTTACCTTGATCGGGTTCCCAGTATGATCCAGCTGATGGGGGTTTTAGAACTCCATCAAAATTTATATGAATGATTAAAGTTGAAGACAATTAATCATAAAACGAGGATCTTGAAGAAATCCAAAGTTAACTTGTAAGCGAGAATGAGGAATATATATCTGAAGATTTAAAGTAGAACAAATATTTGTCTTTGAAAGATTGCAAAACTCTCCCTAATCGAAACTTCTAAAAGAAAGGAAATGCAGGAAATCTGTTGGATCTCTGAGAAATTACCGCTCAGAAGATGGAGAAAACTATTATTACTTAAAACCCTAGAATTGAAGGAGGAACTAAAAGAGAGAAAGAAGGCCAAAAAACTCTAGAAAAGAAGATCCCTAAAATACTTGTATCCTCTCCTTTTATAGTCCCTTCCAAAGTGATCCTCCCCATTTGGTTTGCTTAGAAGAGTGCCCTGTATGGAGTGAATTCTTGGACAATTCCATAAGCTTCATAAAGAATCCCTCTGGGTGGGACTTTAAGTTCTCTGGGTAGGGGTTAACCAACTATACTTTTCAGCAAGTGCTACCGGTGGGACTTCCAGAGATCCCTGGGGTAGGACTTGTCTATGATTACTGACAAGTTCTGGGTGGGACAGTCCTACAGTGGGACTTGTCCTCGATAACTCCTTGCTTGTTCGGGGTTCTAGGACAGATCAATTGCTCATCCCACCTCCACATTGCTTCATATTGGCTTTCCGAGCTTGCCTCATATGTATACGTTTTAACACGAAAAACACTTTTAAATCTAAAAACCTGAGAAGAGATTAGAAGTACATGTTCTTATGCCAAATGTGAGTACATTGTGGTTTAAATGGCAATTGCCAAATTCTCTTATAATTATCACTCAAATGTGTATTCATCACACTGACACGCATCTTGCTAGTCCCCTAGCAGAATTTAGAATGGCCTGTAGGTATGAACCTAAGCAGGCGCTCGGTATAACATAGCTTTTGCAAAAATCTCGAAACAACACTTATGGAATAAAGCATTTCACCCACGTTAATTTTACATCGGCATGACTCAATTGCCCAACCATTCTTACACAATGGTATTATAACATGCAAACACAAAACCGTTAGGAATTTGTGGATTTAAGAAGTGCGAGATAGTCATGCTTGCGATGAGCGTAATGATCAAAATTAAGTACACAATCATATAGCATAAAACATGTAACCATCATGCATAGAGTCTAAAGGAACAGAAAACACAAGTCGGATCAAAGAGGTCTTAACAGTTTGTAATGACCACGGGTTTAATGAAAGAAAAGGGAAAAATCAAAACGGGTGTTGGCATGACATGGCTAAGGTCTCTTGCAGGTGCCAACCACCACCTAGTCTGACTAGTGCGGCTATGCGGTGTCATCCTCCATCTCGCCCAAAGGAGAATACGTCTCGATCACGCGGTCGTCCTAACTCTTACGACTCTCCTCCTAAATCCAGGAGAGGTAGCATCATGCTCAGGCTCACCATGGAAGATGTGGCTCTGACTGTGAACGTCGGATCCGGTATACACTTCGAGGATACCCTTGAACCCACCTGTGATCCGCCATTTCCAATCCTCTTCCAAAGGCGATGTGCTCATGATCACAGGCATGGAAGAAGTGGTCCCAGAGAGGAGAGTTTGCGGCCTTCAGTGTGGCCTAGTAAGAAATTTGCCAGGCTCTTCGCGAGGTCTTAGTCGGTGATCTGCTCTGCCCGGGTATCCTCTCTTTCTTCCTTGTTCCCCTCATCCAGCTTCTTCTACAATGCTAGTCTGCAAAGTGAGGGAGCGAATACTCCGAGTTTGAGCGAATCTTTGTAAAATCTCTCATCGACGCACCAAATGACCCAGTGCATAATCAATAGCTTTCAGTCCTTAACCTCGTATAACAGCGAATACGTTCTTGGCGGGAAGCTTTTCTTCGTCGACCAAACCACGATTGTGGATGATCTTGTTCGTCGGGCGTATTAGGGCTTTAACTTTCAGGGAATAAGTTCTTGTCTCATAAATCCATTCATAGGTCACGGGATGGGTTGCACATAGCCTCGGTGAAAGGCGGGCATCGAGAGCTAGTAATATTTTGGTGGATAAAGGCCGGAGTCTGACAGCGTCGGGCGAACATAATGCAAGGCATGTGCTATGGTCGGGGAGTGACAGTACCTTTCCGTCAGCGAGGTTTCCGACACGAGTGCGACCGCCTGATCTTCCTTCAATTAGAATAAGAATTCCCGAACTATTGAAGGCAAAGTACCCTCTATCTCTGAATGCACAAAAGTGCATATTTTGCTCTGTATAGTACCACGATGGGTGAGTATATAAAAATGTTTCAGTTGAGCCCTGCCACATCGAAAACCTGTTGCCGTCGCTGAACCCATTTCTCGTTGCTCACCCTCGGAATCTTCGGCAAACATAGCCTCAATCTCCTCATCGACACTCTCAGATAGATCCTCACTTTCTGAAGAGGATATAACCTGTTTTCCTTTTCTCTTTTTCTCTGGCTGGGTGGCATCGGGCTTTCTTCTTCGTATTTCGTTCCATAAGAGAGAGACTCGATGCCTTCCTGCTCTGTATTCTTCGAGCGATGCCATAGAATGGCGTGTGTGACTTGACCAGATGGCCCAGTAAATAATGTATCCCGATGCCACCTCGATCAACAACTGGTGGCCTGTGTACATCTAACTGATAGTCTCACGCCCGTATAGGAGAGCATAACCTCCCGTCAAACAATCACAAAGTGAGCAATGACAAAAATCCAACCAAATAGGTCCATATCTCACTTGAAAGAAAAGCAACAATGCTAGTGGAGGTGGTGCTGACTTACCCACGTGCGAACAACATTTGCGGAGTAATCAATACGGAACTGGGACCGGGAACCACGGCCGAGCAATCGAGCTTGGAAACGCTTGTAAGAGGAGCATCACGGCTAGGGCTCTTCTTGTTGGATGTTAAAAGCAAGGGATATGAAGGGGTGCCAAGATTTTTAGGCTAAAAAGCCTTTTGCACAATTTCCGCCCGATCCTACCGGTAGGACTTTGCTCTTTGCCCACTTTTGTCGAGGGTCACCGGTAGGACACCTCCAATCGATTTTCTTAACTTTTTTGAATATATATATAATGAATATATATATATATATATTTTTCACTTTTGGGATGGTGGTGCCGCTATCCATCTTGACACAATTCAAGCGCCTTTCATCGGGTTTTACGCATGTTTACTTTCTCTTGTTCAAATTCCCTAGCCAGTGCATTTGTAGTCTTAGCAGCATCGATTCATTCTTGGGATGTCTTAACTCCATGAGAATCAACACTGGCTGCTCCATGAATCCGATTCCTAAGGTTCGAATCAACTTGACAACTTAAAGCTCAAAATGGGTGCAAGGGTTGAGACACTACAAATCCACGGGTATGCACAGAAATGATGGCCTCTAATCATTTTCCACTTATGCAAGGTGTTCCGTAAAGACTATAATGCATGAGATTAACATGACAAGCTAAATTGATGCACAATGGGAAACAACTGTGCAAGATTGGGGAATTGGCCATAAGTCCTGTGGTACGCGAAAACAGTAGAATGCAAGGGAAACAGCTTCTGGCTTAAGAATATGAGGCTCGTTGTGTGTGCTTGTTAAGATGCACATGCGTTAAGATGATGTGGAGAGTATATGAGATCAAGTGGGTATGTACAGTATAGGTAAAACATAATATTCCAAAAAGGCAAATTTTGAAAAATTTGACCCACTGAACATATAACGAGCGCATAGTTACATTCAACCAGTGTACACCTACCCCCACAACAGAGACAAGCATTGTCCCCAATGCATTGAACTAAGGTACCCCCACAACAAGATTGGAGGACTCACAGAAACAAGAGCCCCTTAATTTTATCCTAATTTTTTTTTTATATGTGATGAAAAGAAAAGGAAATAAATTTAAATCGAAGTAAAAATAATAAAACAAAAAGAAGAACAAAAATAAAAGCAAAATATTTACAACAATTTGAGAGTGATGTTACTTGAAGAGAGTTTTGTAGAGCTGGTCTACCAAATCTTCATCGTGCTCTCAGGATGTTGAAATGTTCAAGGAACGGGTTTGAGGGCGCCGTCATTCACCTCAATGAGTGTCCATTTGTCCTGGATTAATTTCCACCGCCCATATGGATAGACCACCTTAACAAATGAAAGGGCTACCCATCGAGAGCTGAGCTTTCCAGAAATATGTAATCGAACCGTACGTAAGCACTTTCCGATTGGGCCTCAAAAAGCATTTCTGCAAATGGATTTATCGTGGAATGACTTGAGCCGCCTCCTTGTAAATTCGGAGCTTTCATACGACTTCTCCGCAACTCTTCTTCAAGTCTACTAACCTACCAAACGCCGCTACCGCTTGAGTTAGGGATCAGTTAAAAGTTCGAATAGCCCAATAAGCCGTGTTCCATCTCTAACGGCAAATGGCAAGCCCACACAAACTAAATTATGTGGAGACATACCAAGGATGTTTAAAGCATTTATGCCCATGTGAGCACCTGGTAGAAGACTTTGAGCGGACCAAATCTTTCGATCTGGGGCAACCGTCTTTTCTAAAATGTGTTTTATCTTCCTATTGGCTAACTCAGCTTGACCATTGGTCTGTGGAAGGTGTCGTAGAGCATTTTACGGGTGACTCCATATTTTTTTAGCAGATTTTCAAAAGATCGATTGCAAAAGGAGTCCAATTATCACTACAATAATCGCTGTGAGGCGTCTGTAAAAACGAGAAAAATGGCGTTCCTTTATAAATTTCAAAAAACAACCTTATGGTCATTGGTTCTCGTTGAACCGCCTCAACTCCACTTAGATACATATCACCGCACAAATGTAGAGATAGCCACAAGAAGGGGAAAAGGCCCCATGAAGTCACACCCCAACAATCAAAGATTTCAAATGATCGAATTGGGGTAAGAGGCATCATGTTTCGCTTTGTGACCCTCCTAATTGCCGGCACGTGGCTACCACGCTTGCGTAAATCAAACAATCTTTAAATAGTGGCCAATAAAACCCACCAAAATCTCTGTCGCTACTAAGTGAGAAATGTCCTCCCAAGCTCGCACGGCAAAAATGTAATCGCACCGCCATCATTCGTACACATCTTCTCATTATTTGATCTCGACAAAAGATTAAATAGATATGGATCATCAAAATAGTATTTAATATCCGTCAAAATTTCTTTTTCACTGAGAAGTCCATTGAGCTGAATTTGGCCAAGTGATCAGGTAATTCACTATGTCAATGCATTCACGTAACAATGCATAAGAGCAAAAAGTTGCTCATCAGAAAGCTATCACCTATGGGTATGCCATGGAGCCTGATTCTGAACTAATCGAGATAGGTGGCTCGCGATCACGCTCAACCCTTTATCTTTGAAGGGTCGCTTTCCACTGGACAGAGTAAAATCCACCTAGTCAACTCCTGGTTTCAGATTCGCTTAGAGAGCAAGTATTTCAAAGTCGCATGGATCTCAAAGATGGTCACAGGGAGCCAACAATATATGACCCGAATTCTTCTAGAGCAAAGACAAACTGCTAGGAAACTTTTTTCCTTGGTCAGATAGTCGTCTGGCCGAGTCTAGTGTCTTACTAGCATAGTAAATGACAAAAGCTCTTGGTCTCCCCTCTCGTCTCTAACATGCCCCTATGGCATAATCGCTTAGCATCGCACATGATCTTCAAATGGAGGTCCCAATTAGGAGACCGCATGATCAGTGATACTAGCATGGTTTGAGCTTAGCAAAGCAAGGTCACAAGCTTTCTCAGGACCATGTGAAAGGGAGATATCTTTAGCAAGTAGTACATAAGGGCCGCTATAGCACTAAAATTTTTTAGTAAACCTTCGATAAAACCAGCATGGCTCAGAATGACCTTATGTCTCTTAACACACTTAGAGTAGGAGGTTGGAAATCGCCAACTTGGTCTTTACCAATCCCCGATTCCATCTTTTACGCTGTGGCTCTTAAACAATTCCTTGTGTTACCAATAGAAGTGACATTTCCTCCCAATTTAACACAAGATTTTTCTCTTGACACCTCTCCAAAACCTTACGTAGGTTCTAAACAAATTTCAAATGAGTCACCAAAAACTCAGAAATCATCCATGAAAATCAATATGATTTCTATCATGTCACTGAAAAAAATACCCATCATACACCGTTGGAAAGTTCCGGGTGCATTGCACAGTCCAAAAGGCATTTTCCTAAAGGCAAAGGTACCAAAAGGGCAAGTAAATGTAGTTTTTTCTTGATCTTCTAAAGCTATCTCAATTTGATTGTAATTACCCATCAAGAAACAATAAATTCATGCCCCGTAATCCGCCCTAACATCTGATCCACAAATGGAAGAGGAAAATGGTCTTCTCGGTACCCGCATTAAAGTTTCCTATAGTCTATGCACACCCTCCATCCCGAGGTGACACGAGTAGGAATAAGCCTATATTATTTTCTTACTGCACCACGTGACTTTACTCTTAGAACTACTCCGTGTTGGACTAAACTTAATTTGGTTTCGTGAATAGGGTAAATAACCCCACATCCAAGAGGTTTTAACACTTCCTTTAACCACTTCTTTCATTATTGGTTCAATCGTCTCGTGGTTGCCTAAGGTTTAACATCCTCTCTAAGTGAATTCTATGTGTGCAACCAAGGCTAATTCCCCTTTAATATCTCGCACTGTCCACCCCACGCTTCGGTGTGTTTTCAATATTTTCCAAAAAGTTGAGTTTCTGAGTCACGTCTAATAAGAAGATATGATTACTCGGAAAAGTGTGTCCCGCCTCCCCTAAGAAATGTATTTGGTGATGTTGGTAAAGGTTTTAGCTCTTAGCTAGGTGGTTTCTCCTCCGAAGGCAATGTCTTATCCCCATTCGCGCAAAGGTTCAAATTTAGGTACTCCACCTATTAATCTCCCAAATACATCTTTATGCTCAATTATAGAGCCGAGAAATTCTCGACTCCAAAGTGGTCACTTCCTCATCCCAATCTCTGGCCGACCCGTACATGACTTAAGAGGATCATCATGTGAGACATTATCGTGCATTTTGCATTCACTTGAGTCAACCACGTTAATTTCACCCAATATCTTCTTCGCCTCCCATTCCTTTGAGTACATTGAAAATATTCGACACAACTATGTTCTAAATGAGTGTCATTAGGCCTCCCTACAATGTATGATGGCATTAGCAAGCTACAAGAATATCGACTAAGAATTAACGGGAACCGAAGTTCCTTGGTTCACTACTCGCTGAGTGTCAAGCACCACAAAATCGACAGTGGAAGTAAAATTTGTCCACTGACCAAGACATCCTTCACTATTCCCCCTAGAATTTTGACACTACTTGGCCACCAATCGAGGGTGACATTGGTCAAGTTCTAATTCTCCCCAACCCTGTAGTCCACATTACACCGGAGTGAAGGCAACAGATTAACACTGGCCCCTAAGTCCACTAAAGCATGCCCCAACTTGGAATTTCCAAACTACCATGTAAATAGTAGACTACCCGGGGTCTTTGTATTTTCAGTGCTTGTTCAATTAAAGACTTAGATTGTTCACCATGAATGCCTCCTTGTTGACACCTAGTTTCTTTTTTACCGTGCACAAATCCTTCGTGAATTTGTATATGATGGGATTTGCTTAATGGCATCTAACAAGGAATGTCTGTAGCTCTCACCTTGCTTAACAACTCATAAATTTCAAGATGGTTATTCACTTTCTTTATGCCTTTAGCCTATGAGGGTATGGAGCCTGAGATATGGTTAGAATGTTCCTCCTCTCACGGCTATCTTTGTCATTTGTATTAGGGACATGAGGTGTGTCCTGATTTTTCATCCTCTCTAACTAATTCACTATGAGACTCAGATGTTCCTCGTTGGAATAGTTTTGTCGACTACCTTACTACAATTCATGGGAGCAATCGCCTTACAATGCTCAAAGAATTCTCACTGAACCTAAACTTCCCAATAATCGCTTTTGACCTTGTGGGTTTTGACGTCTGTGACAAAGCTCTCTTCTGCCGAATGCCACCACAGATTTATGTTTAACTCGGTTATCGCAGATCTTTATCGTCCACAGAGCGCCACCGCCAGTTTGTCGTCAAACAACCGCGATCGCGTCCTCCACTTCATTACGGCGCGGTGGCAACGAGTTTCATCCCGGCCTCGACGATGATCCCGCATCGAACTCTTTGAACCGGGCCCTGATCAATGAGCGCGACGAACCGAAAACTTTGGTCGATGGAAAAGCGAGCTCGTCATTTATGCGAAAATCTCATTCGCCACAGACGCCAATCCCAACCACGTAAGCTTCAGATACGGCGCTGGCGCGGCGCCTCCTTTTGCAATGGTGGGCTTCGTCGTTCAATTCAACGGCCTCAACTGAGGCGATCAAAATAATGGTCGAGCGGTCACCCATATAACATGGCTCCTTCACTCTATAACGCAGATCATGGCACTGAGGCACACTTCAGCACTGTCTTCATCCCATTACTCTTTCACTTCCGCCAAATGGGCAATCTTGGCCTCAGAATCTATCATTCTTCCTAGTGGTGGATTCCACCACCAAAGAAAAGTATGCACTTTAGCGTTGTCTAAAGAAGGTTTGTCTCCCAAGTTCGAGCGTTTCCCCGCTATAGTGTCAAAAGTTGAATCTGGTTCTCCCCGGCACTCTTTCATAAAATTCTCCGGCATACATCATTCGATGTACCGCTTATTACCTAGAGATAACTTTCGATGAAAGTATGCACAAATTTGTCCAACATCCAACCCATGATGAGGATAGTATGGAGGAGATCCTTATATCTTTCCCATACCGCAGCGGTTCACCCGGCTTTCTTAAAAGTTCGAATCGTTTACCAGGCATTGCTGATGCGCGTGAGGAAAAACTTATCGAGGAATTCATCCCGCATGTTTTCCCACGAAGATCAATTAGCAAGGGAATGGAAACCAGGATTTTGGGCCTTCTCCCTTTAAAGAAAAAGGAAAATAAGACCAACAGATAATGAGAGGGAACCGTGGAGAGGAAACGACCGCGTACATCCAAAACCCTCATGAATGAGTAAGGATTCCTGATTCGAACCCTTGTAAATCAGAAGACTTCACGCTCCCCACTCTCATCGTGAATTGGTCAGCCTCATCCTCGGGAAGGCGAATACAAGAATTTGTGGTGGTCCTCCGAGGGGCACTTCTCAAGTGGTTCTTTCTACATCAAGCAAAGGAGCAGAGGAACTCTATATTGATTTGGCTTTGAAGGTTACCATTTCCTCCTAAAGACTGGGGTTTATCGAGCGTAGCATTGCCCCCATGTTGTGGGAGGCCTTATAGGAGTCCGCCGACTCGTGATTTCGGTCCATTGGCGCAGAATGTTATCTCGAGACACTCGCTTATAAATGGTTTCAAGGTCTCTAGGGATACTGACTAATCTGTTTCTCGCATAGAGCCCGTATTGACATGCACTATACTTACTCCGCTCCAAGAAACACTTATCGAGATTTCAACAAAACAAAACAAAATAAAAAGAAAACGGAGAACGCATCTATTTGCAAATGCACTGCAAATTACCTCTAGCTCTTCGCATCAACTTGGTTAGTCGCCACTGCAACGGCGCCCAAAAATGTCGTCCCGATTAGTATGCCTAATTCCTATTCCCAAGCGTAGGGAATTATAGTCGCCTAGCATTGTAATACCGTGGGAATCCACAGTCACTCCTACAGGAGTGGCCTGATCTATTGATCAATGGGGAGCTATTCTCCACTAAAAGTATGGTTTAAAGAAATCAGAATGTTGTGTTGTTTGGATTGAATGGTTACTGGTTTGAATGTTTTAAAATAGAAAGATAATTGCCGGATTTTTGGTTCCACTTTACTTTGGATCGTGCAAGTCCCACCTCTTATTTTATAAACTCATCTAGGAACCATTGAGAAACGGCCGCCGATGGAGGATTTATCTTCTTTGAATGCCTGGAAAATAAAGATGATCAAGAAATACTAAACACTTGTTCTCAATTAAACGAACCCTAGTTGGCATTATGATCACACAACGTAAAATTTTAAATATCTCTAACACGTTGTCAAGAATTCGGGCCTAACTAATGGTTTATAAAACCCTACACAAGTGATCACATTACACAACTGGCTTAAAATCAATAGAGGAATTGAGGGATTCCATCTGATCAGTGAGTTTCCCCGTATGATCCCAAGCAGTTAGGGGGCTTAGAACTCCATAAAATTTATATGAATGATTAAAGTCGTTAACAATTAATCATAAAAAACAGGATTCATGAAATCAAAGTTAACTTGTAAAACTCGAGAATGAGGAATACATAATACTAAGATTTAAAGTGAACAAATATTTAGCCGAAAAGATTGCAAACTCTCTAATCCGAAACTTCTAAAAGAAAGGAACCAAATCGATCTACAAAGTACCACACTCGAGAAGACGGAGAAAAAACTATTACTTAAAACCCTAGAATCGGGGAAGAACTAAAAGAAGGCCAAAAACTTCCTAGAGAAAAAGAAGATCCCCCAAAAATACTTGTATCCTCTCCTTTATAGTCCTTCCAAAGTGATCCTCCCATTTTGGTTTGGTTTCCGAGAGTGCCCTCGTACGGAGTGAATTCCTCGACAATTCCCCGTGAAGCTTTCATAGAAGTCCCCACCGGTAGGGACTTTGCCCACTCTGTGAGAGGAGTTGCTCACTCGCCACTTTTCCAAAGAAGTGCTACCGTAGGACTTAAGTCCCACCGGTAGGACTTGTCCACACTCTTTTCAAATATTCTACCCCAGACTTTAAGTCCTACCGTGTGGGACTTGTCCTCCCAAGGTTTCTCCTTGCTTCACTGGGTTCCCGAGACTTCGTCAATTGCTCATCCACTTCCACACGTTTCCATATTGGCTTTCCGAGCTGCTCCTTGTGCACTTCACGCTTTAAACCCTAAAACCCGCACAAATCTAAAACACAAGAGATTGTAAGACATGTTCTTATGCCAAATGTGAGTACATTGTGGTTTAAATGTGTTCGATTCTCTTATAATTATCACTCAAATGTGTATTCATCAGTATACGCATATAGCATATAAAGGGCAGGCTTTTGAAAGTCTCAAACTATCAAAGGATGGCCTAAATCATTTTCTGCTAGGTGTGATTCGCCTTGAAAAATAATGCAACAAGTTTTAGGACTCTTTAGAGATTTCTGATGGTACATCCCATAAAGTTTCCTAACCCAAGCATAATAAGTTTTTAAGGTACTTCTGACCAATGTGTTAGTTTAGTCATTTTATGAACTATACTATTCAATTTGACTAGAATTAATAGCCTTATTAGCTTTGATTTCAATTTTTGTTTTCAAGACTCTAAACGTTTAGCTTATTTATCCTTGACATCACAACTTAACCCATTTGTATTTGAAACTTCAGCTTGTTTTATTTAAAACAAAATGTTGTTTTATTGTTCCACTTTACAGTTCATTTTGATTGAGTCATTCAGTTCATTTGGTAGACAACAATAACACCAACATTTCACCAATTTTCTTAAAGTCTTTAAACAAGCAAATACAATATCCATTCTGAAAATATGCAATATCATCCAACAATTTTCAACTTGTAGCTTTCATACAATTACATTATGAATTTTCCTTTATTTAGATCAACAAACACAAGCTCAAATTTATTATAATTCCCAAAATTGTAAAATTAGAAGAAAATAAACAAATAAGAAAATTCTATGCACATAAAATTTCAAAAACTGCCTTTTTATTTGAGAGAAGGAAGAATTACATTTTATAGTTTTCAAGATAGAGAAAGAAATATAGAGAAGATAGAGGGAATGAGGGATAGAGAGAGAGCTATCTCTTCTTTCTATTGGATTGAGATCTTAGGGGCTTGAGGTTCACTACTTCAAATTTGTAACTAGCATTTGAGGATGTGAACTTAGAAGGATGGAGGGTTCTGGTTTTGCAATTGAGCCTTCTCCATTCCTGTTAAAGAGATATCACTCTTGTGTTCTTATGTGTTGCTTGATGAGCTCATTTTGCCTCTGCCCAATGGAGTCTCGTGGATCGTCAAATTCAATTCCTGGGCTCGAGTACATCTTCATCATATTCTGGTTTACTAGATCAATGCTCTCTGTCCATAATTTCTCCTTGTAGTTCAAGATGGATTCTAGCTTTTCATCCTTCTTTTGGATGGTAGCTCTGATCTCCTGCTGGTGTTCCTTGTACAGATACCTAAAGGCTTCAGCCTTTTGGAGTAGGTTTTGCTCCATCTCATTTTCCCTGACCTCCATCAGCTTGATCAGCTCTTGATCTCTCTTTAGCTGATCCTGCATAAAGGCTCTTTCTCTCTCTTTTAACTCAACCCTCTGTACTAACTCTTCTCTCCATTCCTCATCCCTCTGTTAGAGAACTCCTTCTAGGTTTTCTTCTCTTCTTTTATTTTCTATAGCCAAAGTTTCGTCCTTCCATCTCAGTTCTTCCCTGAACTGCTCATATCTTATTTTCATATGTTCCCTCATCTCTATTAGCAAAGAGAGCAGTTTAGATGCGTTGCTCTCTTGTTTTTTAGCTCTCTTCTGCCCTCTTTCTGCTATGTTATGAGCAAGTATTTCTTCTTTACCCCTGGAGGAGAGCATTGGTTGCTATGGGTAATCTTCAAACTCACCCCCCCATTTCATCTGTCTTAGGCTCTTCTTCAACTGCAGGGGCTGTCTCCCTTGGCGCTGCGGTTACCCTCTCTTTTCTAGTTTTCACCTTTCTGATCCCGTGGCCGAGCTTTTAAGACTCCAGTAGGGTTGATAGTTTTGTGATCTCGCATCTTTCTTAAATTTCATTAATGTTACCCCCTTCCTCTCCCTTGATATAAGAGAGTGTGATCAAGGCGGGTGGAGAATATTCCCCAGAAGTTGTTCCCTGGTAAATTCAGATGGATTGCTCCATGATTTTCCTAATATCTGTGTCGAATCCCTTTACCAAAGCAGCATACAGTAGTATGGCACGGTTCGTTTCACCGCTGAGGCATGCTTCGAAGGGGGTGGGAGAAATGTAATTGATGAAATAGAACCATATCTTGACCGCTTCTGAAAAATCACCTTTGTCGATGTAGGCGTTGCGAATGGTTTTGGTCCTCTGCCATTCCCAAAGACCTTTTGTCAAATCCTTGATGATCTCCTCAAACTTTGGGCTCTACTGGAGCTAAACAACACAAAATATGATCATGCTACAATAATGGAAAACAAAGATAAAAAAATAGTAAAATGGCTAAGTTATCCGTAGGGAGTGTGGAATATCTTAGTCCGTATTAGGCCGGAGGACTTCAACAACCTGGTGGGGTTGCTATTGTATTTGAAGAAAAATGGCTACAAATATGTATAATGGATGGATATGATACTTCAAAGCTTCCAAAGAGACATTATCTACTCCATTTGGGCTTCAAATGATCAAGTTATAACTCTTGGTAGTTGAAGGAAGAAGAGAAGAGAGGTTAAAAGTTAGTTGGAGAATTTTGAAAATTACATCTTTATCATAAGTTCTAAAGTGTTCTTTCTAGCTATCTCTAGATTCTACACTCTCTAACTTTTCCAATGAGACCAAGATCACCTAAATCAGAGTTTGGATGAAAAAGTTATGGCTAAAAAACTAGGGCTGTGAAAATTTTGCAACCTTTACTAAAATTTCGTAGGCGTTGCGAAAATTTTGCAGGGGTTGCGAAAATTCGTGGAGGGTTGCGAAATTGTTGTTTCTCTGTATTTTTGACCTGCAGGGCTTCCCTATCCTATAAATGCACCAATTTCTTTGTATTCTTAGCAAAGACTAAGTCCATCCAACCTAATCTTGTCTCCTTGCTGGCTCTATTGCTCTTCAGGTAGGGGTTCCATTGTTTTCAAATTCAAGCTCACTTTCAAGATTTGATTCCAATAGGATGTTAACGTTTACTAATTTGCCTTCAGAATCTTAAATCCACTTGAACATATACTCCTACAAGAATATAGGACAAACACCAAACAGAATAGAAACAATTCTATAAAAAGTATTAAGGTTAGCTAAAAGAAATAAAAAGAGAAATTAAATTAAGCAAAGTAAAAGTAAAATGCTAAAAAGAATGATAAGAGAAAAATCACTCAAACAGGATGAGGATCACGCGCTGGAACAAAGATAGTCACTTGCACTAAGGCACCATCCCCGGCAACTACGGCTTGATTCGCCACCCGAGAAGACTATCAATAAAATTTTAACCTCACTCACGCTAGCGCAGCATAGCTACTATAGTATCAAGGGTTCTGCGGAGCCCCCATAGACGGGTTTTCTGTGGAAATGATCCGACAACAAAGCTTTTAGACTCGGTGATTTCATTTTGGATATTTGGGTTGTAGATAAAAAAGAGGGATTTAGTGGACAAAACTAAAAGTAAAATTTACTAAAACATGAAAAAACAAATCCCTTGAGTTTCTCTGTGTCACTAGGTTTCAGGTTCCTTAGGCAGCGAGGGTTTTTCGTCTTTTCTCACATCGGGAGGATAACATATAGTTATCTCCTTAAATCGCCCTAGTTTAGCTTATAATAATTGACCCTTAAATAAATATCCCTTGAAAATGGTATTTGCTTCCAATTAATGTCTCGTGATAGTGAAGAACATCTCCTGACTCACCTTCCAATGGTCCATAAATGATAACCGACTTAACACACGGATCTAGCGATAGCATCCAATGAGCCTCGAGAGCTTACTAAATACTAACCAATCAAGGTGAATCAAGGATCGAACTCCAGAATTTGAAGGAAACAAAGGAAATAAAACATTCTGAATCGCTTCCAATAACCTATAGATGATAACTAAAGCAATGTCAATGGATCTAGCACAAGAATCCAATGAACCCTAAAAGCTTATCAAATATGGATCATCTAAGGTAACCCGCGATTGCAAAACCAATGTTTGAAGAAACCATTAATGTGGAAAATACCCTCTCAAGTAAAAACATGGAAAACTCCCACTTTTTCATCCCGAACCTTTCGCTAGTTTCCCTTTACTCCTGGCTGGAAACGAAGGTTTTAGCTGGCCTCCTCAAAAGCTGTTTGGCTTGAGAGAAAGGAAAGAGAGAAAATGAGAGAAAAAAAAATGAAGCTTCTTGTGTAATCTTTTCTGGATATCAAACAGAATGTCTACAAAGTCTTGTTTGGGGTATTTCATACCACCAAACCCATTACAAATTACCAAAAGATACAAATAAAACACTATTACATAAGGAGAAATTGGGAAAAACACAAAAATAAAAGCAAAGATTACAGAGTTCGTAGGAAATTTCAAGCAAGGGTTACGAAATTCTCGCTAACCTTACGACTTTTGGTAGGCTGCGAAAATCAAACCCTTGAGAAATTTCATAAGGGTTGCAAAAATTCGTGAATCTCATAAATTGGCAAGTTTTTCTGGGTTATCAAGCTTCTTCTATCGGCTCTCGCTGCTTTCTCTCCGCTGGGTGCTTGAATCGCAATCGGATTCTTCATGCTTGCGTTGAGTCCCTTTCTTCAAGATATATAGCCTTTGAAAACAACAAAACTTGCCATAAAATTTGATTAGTACCTTTGCTAGGTCCTTAACATGCCGAATCTGTTAATCAAAGCTGATTACTACACAAAAGTGCTTAAAATCAAGTGTTAAGGGTATGAAATAACACTTTGGGTAGTAATCACCGGTCGTGACTTCTTTACATTCGCCAACGGCTCTTAGCTTCAAGGAGTCGGGAGATGGCCCTTTCTTAAAAAGCGATCCATCCTCCCCCTAACATACAAGACTCCAGGTTCTTCTGCTCACCTAGATTGGCAGAATTCCTTGATCAGCCCACTCCGCCCTGCCGGGTTGAACTTTTCTCACCTCGCCGCTCACCCCTCTTTAAACGACTTACACTATCTCCTTGGAATCCCCTTCCTCCACTACTCTTCATAGATGCTTTGGAATCATTTCTTGTTGTGAGTAGAAGGCTCGCTTCTTCTTCTTCTTCCACCACCACTTCTATCTCCTAGGCACGACTTCGAGGGCATTTTCTTGGCTTTATTCCTTTGCCATTTCTCTCTGACCTTCCTCAGCTCTCTCTTATAAAATCTCCTCCACTACATTTCCTATAACTTCGTTGAGGTTTGGAGAGTTAGGATTTGAGGAGGTTAGGGTTTGAAAACTTGAGAAATTTGATGTGACAATGAAAATTTCTCAAAGTATTCCTTTTATAGGTGGTTTGCCCTAACTGCAATGTCACGACATTGAAGTTATGGTGTCGCTTATTACTGACTTGATGCCTTAATCGTTTCATTACAAATGTCGCGAACATTGCTCTTCCGATGTCGCCGATATCGACTACATGTCGCAATCCGCGTCGTGGGTGATGTCGCGACATTGTTCATATTTAATTGGCTTTTGATGTCGCGATTAATCGACTTGATGTCACTCGACAATGCCGTCGATACTGCTTTAAGGTCACCTTGCGTCGCTTTCTGTATCTCTCCTCGATCACGACATTGACATGTTACGCGTCACATCGAGCAATGTTTCTCTTTTATAAATGCGATGTTGCGACATCGCATAATGTGCTTCTTGTATATTTGCGATGTCGCAACATTTGAAATATAATGTCGCGACATTGAGGCAACCCGATAATGTCGCGACATTGGGGAAACTTTGGAATTGTTGTCGTGCACTGACATGTTGATGCCGCAACATTGAATGGGAGTTTAGCCTTTTATGTAGAAAATTTTTACTTGTTTTCCCCATTTTCTTTCTGCAATTCCAATTCATGCCTGTGAATATAAGTCTAGAGATGTTGAAGAACCTCAATTCAAACATGAACAGTAACACTCAGGTTTTCATTTCAATAAATTAAGCACTGATTCATAGTATTGTAGAAATTTCCACACAATTATTCAACAAAGGACAATCAAGCTACTTTGTAATTTCCAAATCAGTTAAAGTACACTCAACCAAACTTAGTGTATGCATTATTTTCATAGAACAAGTGATGGAAGACTTCCCTTTATAGCACTTTCTGCATACTGAGTTTGAGAAAGAATGCTTCCAAAATAATCCATATGTAATTTGAGCTTCATTGTCCTGAAAAATCAATATAATCACACAATAAGCTTTTAAATAATTAAAAACTAAACCTCAAACACACAAAATTTAACAAAGTCAAGTTAACTATGAAAATAATAAAAATAAATAAATTGCGTTGCCTCCCAAGAAGCTGCTCAGTTTTATGTCTTTAGCTAGACATTTGCTGCAAAATGCTTTCCTTTCAGCAAAATCTTTCATCTCTTCTAAATCTGGACTATTCTTCATTTATGTTCCCTCAAAGATAATGCTTTAATCTCTGACCATTCACTTTAAACTCATTTCCAGAATTGGTTCTCATTGTTATTGCTCCAAAGGGTACTATGAATCACCGCGCATGACCACTTCATCTTAACTTCGCTTCTCGGGAAACACTGAGTTTTGAATTGTACAACAGACTAGCTCTCCCGCTCGAACTCTCTCCTCTAATTTTTTGATCATGCCAGCTTTGTCTTATCTTTGTAGATTTTGGCATTATCATGTTTCATTCTCAAATTCTTCCGCTCATTCATTCGGGAGTAGTCTCTTTTCTTCAAGTGCCTTGAAATCACAGTTTAGTTTCTTGATGGCCCAAATAACTTTATATTCAAGTTCAAGAGGGAGATGACAAGGCTTCCCAAACACATTCCTGTATGTGGACATTCTAATATGAGTTTTGTAACCAGTTCTATAAGCTCACAATGCATCATCTAAATTTTTTTATAAACCGCCTTTTCTCGGGTTCACCGTTTAGAATGTTCTTTATCTCCTTATTGGAAATCTCAGCTTGCCCATTTGACTGAGTGTGATAAGCCAATCTCATTACATGTTTGATTCCATATACGCTCATGAGTTTTGCAAACACTTTGTTTGCAAAATGGCTTCCCTCATCACTAATGATTGTTCTCGGTGCTCCAAATATGCTCAATATATTTCTTTGAATGAAACCCACCACTGTGCTGGCATCATTTATGGGACAAGCTGTTGCTTCCACTCATTTGGATACATAATCCACAGCTAGGAGAATGTATAAATTTCCAAATGAGGCTGGGAAAGGTCCCATGAAGTTTATCCCCCATACATAAAAAATCTACACTACCAGGATTCCTTGTAGGGGCATCTCATTTCTTCTGTTTATGTTGCCCATTCTCTGACATTTATCACAATGCTTCACCCATTCAAAACATTCTTTGAATAGAGTAGGCCAATAAAAACCTAATTAGAGAATTTTATGGGCAGTTCTATCTCCTTCAAAGTGTCTTCCATATTGTGAAGCATGACATTCTTCAAGAATTTTGCCTTGTTATTTTTCTGGTATACATCTCCTGAAAATCAAATCTGCTCCTCTTCTGAACAGTAGTGGATCATCCTATATATAAAATTCGCTATCAGTTCTCAACTTTCTTTCATTTCAGAGGTCGAACTCGTGGCATAATCCCATTGGCTGCACCACAATATCGCATACCAAGGTACTTGACCGATAACTAAAAAGTTTCCCCGCTTCAACGAAAATTTTCTTCTTCTCGTTTCATCTTCCTTTCCTATTAAGTAGCCTTAATCTAGACAAGCGATCAACTATCACATCATTACTACCCTTCTTGTCTTTGGATTTCTAAATTAAACTCTTGTAGTAGTTGGGGTCACTCCATTTTGATCGCTGGGTTGGCCTCTTTCTTTGCCATCAATTATTTAATTGCAACATGATCAGTGTGTATGATAACATATGACCCCAATATGTAAGGCCTAAATTTTTCACAAATAAATACCATTGCCAGCATCTCCTTTTCTGTGGTAGAGTAGTTCTCTTGTGCCTCATTGAAGGTTTTGCTGGCATAGTATATGGCCCTGAATATCTTTTCATTTCTTTCGTCCTTAAACATTCATTCCCATTGCATAGTCACCGGCATCACACATGATTTCAAATTGCTCCACTACAAAAAGGCTATGATGGGATCTATAACTAATATGGACTTAATTTCTTCAAATACAGATTTGCATGATTCATCAAAATAAAAAATTGCATCTTTTTCCAACAATCTCCATAATGGCCTAGAAATTTTTGAGAAGTCCCTTATAAATCTCCTATAAAATCCAGCATGTCGCAGTAAACTTCTTATCCTTTTAACTGTTGTAGGTGGCAAGAGAGTTTTTATCATAAAAACCTTTGCTTGGTCTATTTCTAGGCCAGCTACAAAAATCTTATGTCCCAAGACAATTCCCTCTATTACCATGAAATGACATTTTCCCCAATTCAGAGCTAGATTCTTGTCTTGGCACCTCTGAAGTACCATTTCCAAAATTTCTAATCATGTCTCAAAACTGGATCCATATACAGAGAAGTCATCCATGAAGATTTCCATAGCCTCTTCCACCAAATTTGAGAACATGCACATCAAGTACACCTTTCGGCGTGGTTATATGAGCATTACATAATCCAAATTGGCACTTTATAAAAGCAAAGGTGCCATAAGGACATGTAAATGTAGTCTTCTCCTGGTCCTCAAGGGCTATGGCAATTTGATTATAACCAGAATATCCATCAAGAAAACATAAATGGAGGTGTCCAACTAACCTGTCCATCATTTGATCAATAAAGGGCAAAGGATAGTGATCCTTTCTGGTTGTTGTATTCAATTTTCTATAGTCAATGCACACCCTCCATCCTGTCACAGTTTTTGTAGGAATCAATTCATTATTCTCTTTCTGATTACAATGAATCCACAATTCTTGGGAACAACATGAACTGGGCTCACCCAAGGGCTGTATGAGATTGCATATATAAAGCCTGCATTTAACCATTTTAGTATTTCTTTTTTGACAACTTCTTTCATTATTGGATTCAGTCTTCTTTGATGTTCAATGGAGGTCTTTACATTCTCCTTCAAGAGAATTTTATGCATGCAAATAGAAGAACTGACTCCTTTTAAATCTTCTGCTGACCAAGCAATTGCTCCTTTATACTTCCTGAGGATTTCCAGCAGTTTATGTTCTTTAAGCTCTGTCAAGTCATTCGATATAATTACTGGTTTAGATTTTCTAGCTTCAAGAAAGGCATACTTCAAATGTTTAGACAATTCTTTTAGAATTAAACGTTATGAGCTTGTGTTTACTTCTGAAACCTTCCCTTCATAAGTACTTGATTTTTCTGCACTGCTTTCATTAAGACTCCAGCACGCCCTTTAATTCTGGGAAATTGAGTTCAGAATTCAACATCAAGATATCGAAGATACTGGAAATCTGCCTCATTTTCATTCATCGAACTGAATCTTACAATCATTTATCGCTTAGAATCACGGGAACTTTGTTTCACATCCAAGTAATCAAGATATCAAATTCGTCAAGCTTCAAACTCTGATTGAGATTGAAGTGCACTGCCTCAGCTCCAACCCTTAGAGTAAGTTCTCATTCCTTCACATCTATCAAAGTTGCTCTTGTAGCAAGGAAAGACCTTCCTAACAGCAGTGAGACTTGTTTGTCTTCTTCATTATCAATAACCACAAAGTCCATCGAAAATGAAAACTCTCTCCTAATTTCGATGCACATCCTCAAGAATACCCTCAGGCTGAGCTAAGGTTTTGTTTGCCATTTGCAGGGTCATGGTTGTGGGAGTAAGCTCCCCCAAACTTAGTCTTTTGACTACAGATAAGGGCATCAAGTTGATGCTGGCTCCAGAATCACATAGTGCTTTTCCCATTTTAGAATTCCTTATGGTGTAAGGAATAGTGAAGCTGCCTAGATCCTACATTTTCATTGGTAAAGTCCTCTGAATAACTGTACTATAGGTTGCTGTCAGGCTCACTACTCCTTCTTCAGCAATTTTCTTTTTCTGCTCAATATATCCTTCATGAATTTAGCATAGTGAGGCATTTGAGTCAGTGCCTCTAAAAAAGGGATATTAATCTCTATTTTCTTGAACATGTTCAAGAATTTAGAGAATTGCTCTTCTAACTTAGCTTTCTACAGCCTCTGAGGGAATGGGACAAGAGGCTTGTAAGCTTGAACCTCTTCTTTATTTCTTAGATTACCCTCTTCAACTAGTCGCTTTGCGCACCTTTGCATTATTCTCTCTTCTTTTTAGTAACTTCCTCGAATCAGATCGCGACGCTTTTCCAATTTTTTGTGATGTTTTTCTTCTCGCCTTCTCTTTTCATTTTCTCTTTCTTTTAGTTCTCTACCACTCCTTAGAGTCATCGCCATATAGTCTTTAGGATTCTTCTTAGTATCACTTGGGGAGGCATCCTTTTGACTAGTCTCCAGACAAGTAGGCCACTGCCTTACTTTGTGTCTCCGCATTTTTCGTGAGAGATATTTGTATTGGCCTCGAAACACATTCAGGTTTGCCTGAATGTCGTAGCTCAACAAACATTTGTTCATTTATATTTAGTAGTATTTTGTTTTCTCCCATAAAGCTTAACATATGTTCTTCAAAAGACTAGGACCTTCTTAGCTCCCGATTCTCACCCTTTGGTCGTTTTGTCAAGCTGTACTTGGAAACCATGTCGACTTACGTCATCGCCGATAATTTCGCACAGTCTCCGTCTCTTGTCATGTCGCAGTCCATATGAGGAAATTCTCATGGTTTTTAAAGGTCAAAGGAGTGAGTCGAATATTTGTGTTGGGCTTAAAGTTGTAACTTCTATTGCCATTGATAAACTAAACTTCCTCCTACTGATAAGTACCATCTTGAGCAAGTCCTTAATCATTCAAAACTCTTTGTTGATCTTCCATTGTTCCAACAAGATGGGCAGACCGGTTGCTTGTTTCCTACATGCAAACTTTGTTCATCAGTATGTCCAGTTTTGCCTCTATAGCTGAGATTTTATTCAACTCTATCACACCACTTTCTCTTAGCCTGCTACTGCTCCTTGAAGTCTCAGATGGAGCTCTGTAGTTTCTCTTTGCTAGATCTTTTATTAACTAGTTTGCCTATTCAGCACTTTTTCTCTTGAATGCTCCATAATAGGCTGCATCTATGATCCCTTTGGAAGTGTAGTTCACAACATGGTAGAAAATGTCCATCTATGTGATTTGATCAATCCCATGCATTGGACATCTCTTAAGAAATTTCTTATACCTTTCCCAGGCATTATAGAGACTTTCATCTTCACCTTGCTTGAATATAATGATTTCTTCTCTCCTCTATGAGGTGAGAGCAGGAGGGAAAAATCTACCCATGAATGCTTCAACCAGCTCATCCTAAGTGTTCACTGATCCATAGGGGAGTGATTCAAACCAACTTGCTGTTGTATCCCTTAAAGAGAAAGGGAATAACTGTAACTTAATCACATCAGGTCTCACCCCATTCAACTTCATAGTGTTAGCCATTATAAGAAATCTACCCATGTGCTCATTGTAGTCTTCACTATGATGACCAGTAAATTGATTTTGTTAGACCATGGTGATTAGTGCAGGCTTAAGCTCAAAATTGTTTGATTCAATCACAGTCGCCCGACCGTAGAATAAATCATCTCAACAACAGTTTCCAAAAATCTTCACAGTTCTTGCCTCGAGGTTTGTCTCAACTTCCTCATCTGGAATGTGTTGTTGTATCCCCCTCTGCTCTGCCATAGCCACTACTTCAGCAAATCTAACTTTGTTTAGGTTTCTTAGTGTCCTTTCCAATTTAGTGTCCAATGGTACCAATTTTGATTCTGGTTTTCTATGCATGTGAGGACTTCTTGAAATGGAAACACACTGAGATAAAATAAGATCGGGTGAGATACGTATATATTATGACGTGGTTTTCATTAAAGATCGTATTAATTCGGGCCTATTACGTTTAAAACTATTTTGAAAATTTTGATAAAATTAAAAGAAAATATCCAAACTAGCAATTTTCTCTTTGGTAAGAATACTACCACCTTTAAACTCTATTTTCATTTCCCAATCCCGACAAACTAATGCTAAAACTTGTTAAGACCATTCTCAACATACCAGTGGTTCTTGCCACTACTCGCCTAGGACTCTTCAAATTTCTACAAAGGTGCCATATATAAACTTGATATTGATTGATTCTTAATGTAGACCAGAAAATTACAACTAGATTCTAACATAACCACCAAGGGCTATTCAATCCTCAACAGGAATGTCAAAAACTTGTTACTTACTAAAAATGATAAAAAAATGATTTCTAATATGATGTAATAATGAAAATTTAGTATTGGTCTAATTCTCTATAAGTGCACAGGTCATACAAGTAATATAGTGGATTTTAAGTTGATTGACTGATTTTTAAACATAGACCAAATCTAATGAAGTAATTAATACTCCATCCATGATTTTTTCAAATTCCACTGAATGCCATAAAACTTGTTTGACTAAATTTTGATAAAAAATATTTGCTTACCCCTTTTTGAAAAAGGGACATTAAAATTGATTTTGGTCTAAATCACTGCAAGTGCATAGGTCATACAAGTAATAAAATGAATTTAAGTTCAAATATCATTCCCACGAGGATTGATGATAAATCTAAAGGTCAAGTACCCCATCTACTCAAGATCCTTACTATTTGAACTTCAAAATTTAGAAAATCATTGGGTTTTAAACTAAGCAAAAGGAAAAACTAGATAAAATTCTATACTACATGTAAAGAATTCAAATAAGGGATTGGAAAGTTCACTGGGTAAAGTAACACTGGGTAATAGATTAATGTACAATTATGAATTTTTGCATCATTTTCCAACATAGTTCAGCCATTAGTTTGAAATCCGAACTTGTCAAAGATGCAAGGTAGTATAGTTTGGATTTCTCCATAAACCACACATTTAACTAATTAGAGATCCATATTCATTTCGGATACATGGGTCTAATCAGTTACTTGTAGAATAGAAACCTATTTCTAAGATCTGGGTGTTTTTCCTTTTTAGTACTTCATACCCATTTCTTAGGATTGAAGACTTCTTGCCTCTATAGATAGGATATTGCAAGCCTTCTCTAATCTAAACTCATCCATCTAATTTGATAAGATTCTCTATTTACTTGATTAGATCTATGCTAACACGGGATCAAGATCCTTCCTTATCGATTGAGGAGAAACTCCTCGACACTTAATTGATATCAACAACTATCCTTTCACACCTGCCATGAGTGTTAGTGATCCATCTAAGTGATCTTTCAGAGTTCAATAGTTCCATAATATTAGTCTAACATACTCCCAAGTAACTGCTCCATACTCTCAGGAATCTCCATCTCCGTGTTACTCAGAGGGCTTCTTGGAAATCAGACCAAGATATAGTCCTTTTCTGGGTACATGCTACTAATATTCTAAACAAGTAGCTTCAAGAACAATACAAATTAAATAAATCTAAACATTTGAACTATGACCTTCTTTCAAGTTGAGCATAAAATAATAATCAACATCGATCCATTCCTAGATGGAGCTTAGTTTTTCAAAGCTGGATCACAAATAACAGTGACTATCTGATCAGGTAAATTCACTAAAATTGCAAATGAACTGAAATAAATGAACTCTAGAAAATTTCCAAATTCATTCAATCAAACAGTAATGGAAAAAAAAAAAGAATTTTACAACGAACCCAACTCGAAACTTCACACTAGATTATGTTCAATCCCAAAAAGAACTAGCTAAAAAGCTACTCTAAAAACCAAACAAAAGAAAAATAAAGGAAAAATAATATACAAGAGTCTCCAACCACCTGTTCTCGGTTTTATGGAAGCTATGAAGGCTCCTAGATGCATCATTTATGGATTTTCAAATGACGGATTTTAATTTCTAGGCAATAAATTGCGATCCCCAAAAAATTATGGCACAATTAGTAGCTTTGTCAAGACATAGAAAATTCTATCGCGACATAGTTTTCATCTTTGTCGCCCAGCATCTTATTGTGGCATGCAGTTTCTGTCGCGACATATTTTTAAGCTTCCTTCTTGAATTCTATCATAACATAATTTGGCAATGTCGCGACATAGTTCTGCTAAGGTTGCCTGGTTTATGTCGCGACCAGAGTGTCTTGTGTCATGACAATTCTTAGATGCCTTGAAGCTTGAATACTTGAATAGTATGTCGTGACAACAAAATTCTTTATCGCGATTGAGTTTTTGAGTCTTCTGTTTTCTTTTATGTCGCGACCTAGCTTCCAGTTGTTGTGACAAAGAATTCTGCCTTGAGTTCTTCATTCATCAATGCAAGATAAGAAAGAGTGTCATGGACATTCTTCTTGTGGGTTCTTTCAACCTTTGTCGCCATCGGTGCAAAAACATTATCGCGATGCAGAGTTTCACAATCGCTTAAGTCCTGTCAATACATTTTCTTGTTGCGATATAATCGTCTTTGATCCTAGTCGCTGGCTGAATTGTTTGTTGCAACATTAAAGTCTTTGTTGCGACTTACTTGTCTTGGTTGGTCTCATGTCTCTTCCATTTTGTATCGCGACATAACACTTCTCTATCGCGATGGAAATCTCTTACTCAGCAATTACTATTGTCGTGACATAATCTTCTTTTGTCGTGACAGATTTTTGCCCTTTTTCTTTACTATGTCGCAACATAAGTTTTTGTGTCGCAACATAAGTTTCTTGTGATTATTCTTAGCTTCTATCACGACAGTAACCGTCTTTGTCGCATCAAAGTTTACTTCAACCTCATGTTGTGTTTGTCACGACTTAAAAATTCTCTATCGCGACGAAGTCTTCTTATCCTTCATTGCTGACTCTGAATGTTGTGTCGTGACATAGTTTTTTTCTGTTGCGACATATAATTTGCCTTGGTCTTATCATAAGCTGAAATGTTTGTCACAACATAGAAACTCTATTGTACGCACATTGTCTTGAGCACCCAACTCAATGTTTTATATTACCTACCGTAGCGACATAAAACTTCTCTACGTGCAATGAGTCTTCTTGCCCTTCAAAGGTATTTATTAGTTTGTGTGAGACATAGTTGTCTTTTGTTGCGAAAGAGCTTTTCTACTATCTTCAATTCTTTATGTCGTGACAGAGTTGTGAGATGTCGCGACTTGAGTTTCATTGACATGTGCTTGATCAATGTCGCGATAGAGTGAGGAATGCCATAACATTCTTCTTTATGAACTTCTCCAGCTTTGTCATGACATAAGAATCCATAGTCACGATAGAAATCAGTCAGTCTATCTAAAATTATGTCTCGACAATCTTCATTTATGGCTTGATTTCAGCTTGATCCTTGTTATGACATAACTTCCCTTGGCGCTGATTGATAGGTTTTATCATGACATTTTAAAGCGTATGTGACGAGAGAATTACAACATTTGTAACACCCTGAGATATACCCTAGTCGTTTTCAACATGTTTGAGGTATTTTGTAGGTATAATTTGAATTTTTCGTAAATTAAATGCAAACGTGAAATCTGAGAAACCCGGGAATAAAACAAGGGTAAATTTGTAATTTGTCAAAACAGGATATAAAAGTCATAAGATAATAGGATTATATGCAGAAACAGAATTATGGAGTTTATGACAAATTGTAAATAGAGAATTTGAGGACTAAAGCGCAATAAAAGGAAACTTAAAGTCAAGATAGTGCATTTTTGTGGCCCAAACAAGGCCTTGTAAATGAAACCAAATAAGACAAATTTTGGTCTCTCAGTTTAGGCATTTTTGGAGGCAAAGCGTGAAGGAGAGAAAGGAAGAGAGAGAAAGGAAGAAGAAGAAGAAGAAAGAAGAAGAGAGGAAAGGTATGGATTCATGACTTTGAGTATAGAGCTTTGAGTATGGAAGTGTTTGTATGGATATTAGTGAGGTTGCCATTTCACAGGAGTTAGTTAGAGATTCATCCTAACCCTAGATTTGTTGAAAGTTGGGTTAGTAAAGGCCTATTTTTAGTAATAATTATGGAATCCTCCTTGAGTTGGATTCTTGGTTTAGGATGAATGGGTACATGTATGGGTGTTAGGAAGTTAGCCTAACTTACAAGTATTTGAGTTAGGGTTTGGAAAAACCCTAATTAATCCCTATGATTGGTTTTGGTTGGGTTAGAACATACTTGGGAGATGTTTTTCTGGATAGCATATGAGTTTTATTTTTTTTTTTGTTGTTTTTTGGAAAAAACGCAGCGGCAAAATCTAAGTTACCGGGGTCTACGTAGCGGTGTAGCGACCCGCAGAAGAGGTTCCCACGCGCGGTGTGGCGAGAAGGAAGAATGGCGGCCTCGGGTTCGTTCGCGGCATAGTGTTCTGCCGCGGTATGATCCGCACTCTGCATGGAAAATTGTGGTGTTTTGGTTTTGTGTTGTTTTTCCGTTGCTCCGAGGAATCGTCTATTGGACTAATGAGGACTCTATAAGTGTATGAAAGGGTCCATACATGTTTGTAAGGTAAAGGAAAAGAGAAAAAAATTATACCGTACCTCACCGCTGAGGCGGAGCTTGTGGGCAAACTTAATGCCCTTATGATAAGATAGTAAGTTCCTGAACACATATAATTGTAGGAATATCTAAGACCAGATATTGAATGACCACGACATACATTGCATTGGCGAGCGCGGTCACGTTAGTGCTTGACACTCACTGCTAGTCTTATGACACTTCTGTATAGCCCAGGCATCTGCGTTACGTCGGTGCTTTGGCACTCTTGCTAGTGCTCGACATACATTCGTGAATGGACATGTTTTGATTAGTGCTTTGACACTCCTGCTAGTGCTATGACACTTATGTTACGTGGCGAGCCACGTCTCCCGATTAAGATGCTTGCCTCCCGCTTTGTGTTCTGACACCTCGTCTTATCTTTGTGCAACCCGAGATTACTTATTGTCTTTATGTCATACTCATTTCTTATTGTTAGTCTAGGTAGTCAAATAGTTATATATTCAGATGCGAATAACTAATAAATAAAGTAAGATTATATCGTTACGCTTTCTGAATGTACGGGTACCTCTGTACAAGTATAAGTTATATAGTACCTACGGGTACCTCCGTACAAGTATAAGCCCTGGAACTCCTATGGGAGATCTGAACAAGTATAAGTTTTCTCTAAGTACAAGTATGTATATAAGTTTGATATATGAATGCATGAAAATTCTGATATCTGTTACTATTATATGCTTACTATGAATGTGTATATGTATAAATCATATGTTTCCCACTAAGCGTAAAGCTTAGCACGGGTTTTAATCCGTGTAGGTATAGAAGAGGACGACCATGATCTTCCGCATACTACTTGGTCAACACACTAGTAGGGGTTCATCACAGTAGGTTCCACGCTCTGATTTGTAAATGTAAATGTATAGTTTTTGTATATGTATATGTAAATGGGACTCAGGACTGTATGTGTTGGTATTGTAAACACCACTACGGTGGTAGTTTTATTTTGTATCCTTTTTACGATCTTTTGATTCAGTTATAAGACTTGGGACCTAGCGTTTGAAAGCGGTAAAGTCGAGTATAGTCTCGCGCCTCCACTCGCCGATCCGGCAAAGGCGGGGCGGGGGCGTGAGCAACCCTGGCTAATTTTTTTGCTTTTCTTGTTGGAATTGTCTATTTTTCATTAAAACCTGCAAAATAAAAAGTTGGTGAATATTCCATAATTCAGCTTTAAAATGAATTATAAGCTTCTAAAAATATGCAAGAAAAATGGATGAAAAATAGATGAGTTTAGGACTCATCATAAGTTCAGATATCATTCCCACAAGGATTGATTAGAAAAATTTAAAGATTAACTACCATCACTACTAAAGATCCTTACTATTTGAATTTTCAAAATTTCAGGATAGATTTATCTTCTTAAGTAAAAAGGAGTCAAACAATAATGAAATAATTAAAATACATGATTAGAGAGTTCACTAGACTGAAATATATGGGAAGAAAAACAGTATTGTGACCATCACTTTGTGAGTTCCAAATAAGATAAAGTAATGGATATGGAAACTTGGAATTGTCAGCGAGCTAATGTAGAAATGGATTTCTCCTAACTGCACATTTCACTCTCGACATACATATGGAAATGATGGGTTTGAAGAGCTACTTGTAGGATTCATTCATCTTTTAAGATATGACTACTTTTCCTTCTCAGTACTTCATAGCCATTTCTTAGGACTGGAAATTGCCTGCCCCCATGGATAGGATATAGCAAGCCCTCCCCAAAATAAAAGATATCTCAGCTATCAATCAGACAAGAATTTCCTCTTCCCTTGATTAGATCTCAACTAACACGGAGTTGAAGTTATTCCTCTCAATTGAGGTGAAACCTCTCAGAATTAAGTTGCTAGATCAGTAAGTGGATCTTACGCCTCGGGCACACACTCCTGTTGTCACCTATGAGGGAGCCTTGAAAATCGAGGTTAGATCATCACTAGTGATATATCAAAGTAATCCCAAAAGTGCATTAGTTCAAATAATATTAGTGTAATTTTACCCACAAGTTACTGCTCATTACTCTCGGGTAGTCACGACTTCTGTGTTACTGGAGGGATTCTGGAAATTAGAAACGATGATACAACTTTTGGGTACCAAACATTGATGTCGGGAAACGACTCAGTGTAGGAGTAATACAGGTTAAATCACTCCAATTTTCTTTCCAAAACAGCACATTAGCTAATACAAACAATAATCGACAAAGATACTTCCCCGAAGGGGCTTAGCCTTTCAAATCTGGATCACAAATCACAATGACTAGTTGATCAAACAAATTCATTTAGATTGCAATCAAAACTAAAGAAAAATGAATTCCAGAATAATTTCCAGCTTTCATTTAAGTTCAGGCAGAAATGAAACTTGATTTACATGAATATTAACAGATTGATTGGATAACTGCTCTGTCTAAATGGAAACTGAATCTAGAAACAACTAAAAGTAAAATAAAGAAAAAATAAAAATAAAAATAAGAAAACCTGTACAATGAAATTTAAATGTATAAAAAACATAGAGACTTGGGTAGATCAGAGCTCTCTCACTGCCTACAAAGGCCTGTTTGCCAGAGTCGCTGTGTTGAGATCTGCAAAAATGAGGTTAGGAATCATGCACTTCGAAAAGCCCAAAATTGTTGCCTTAGCTGCTGATGTCGAGGTGATGTCGTGACATCGGGGAAGTCAATGTCGTGGGTTGCAGTTGATGTCGCGACATTGAAAATCTGTTGAGTAATTCTCAATTTCCAGTGATAAGTCCATGTTGTGATGATGTTGCGACATAGAGATGTAGTATTGTAGATTAATTCCGATGTCGCGACATTGCCTTTCTTATGTTGCTACATTTAGTTGATGTTGCGACACTGCTGTGATATCGCGACATAGCTGACTGATGCCCTTGCTCGTACATACTTGTCCTGATGTCGCGACATTGCTGTAAGCCATCTTTTGATGTCGCGACATTCTTTCTTCTACTCCTCCTTATCTAAGCCATTTCTGATGTCACGACATAGCATACTGCTGCCTTTGCTCTTATGTTCTTACCCTGATGTCGAGACATTACTTGTAGTTCACTTGTTGATATAATGACATTGCCTCTAAGGTTAATGTCGCAACACTGTTGTGATGTCGTGACATTGAATCTTGTTGTTTTGAAGTCCTCTACTAATGTCGTAGCTGATGTCGCGACATTTATTTGATGTCGCAACATTGGACTGATTTCACCATTCAAGTTACTTTGATCTTATGTTGCGACATTTTTGATCCGATGTCACGACATTGCTGTGATGTCGCGATAGCATTTAGATTATAGTTGCATTGGATGAGGAATTTTTTTTATGTCTCAATGATGTCATGGCGATGTCGCGACATTGAAACAATTCAGTTCTTCTTACTGCAGGCAATGTAATAGCTATGTTTGGATGATGTCGCAACATCAACTTGATGTTGCCTCATTGTCGTAATGATGTAGCGACATAGGCAAATCTTTGCCTTCCCTTCTTCAGCTAATGTCACAATTATGTCACGACATTGGAGTAGCATCAAGACCTTCTTCATATAATGTTACGACACTGGAAATTTGATGTCGCGACATTGACCCTTTTGCATGCAATCTTGATTTACTTGCTCATTTATCGCAGTCTGCTTCTTTTTCATTAATATCTTGCAAAACATAAATCTAGGTAAACTCTATTAACATTTAAACCAGACTTTCAGCTTTGAAGATACTGCAAAATGACCAAAAATGGACAGTTGAACTCACATGACTCCTCAAACTAAACCTTTACCAGTTTCAAGTATTTTGATCAGGGCAGGTTCTCTCTGAAGCTGTTTATCTGGTCACGATTATCATAGAGATCACAGACACAGAGACCAATAGGTCTTTGGCTTGCAAAGTTCGTAGTGGAAAGACTAATCAAAGAAGGGCACCTTGAAGGTAGCATGTCGAGTTAGCTATGGCGGCCGAAATCACGGGCCACCCGATCATGAAATTATAGCCCGATTAATGGCCGTCCATCGAATCGAGGGCCGGCGTAAATTGCCAATACTAGGAAGCTTGTTTGATGACGAGTATCAATCGAAGCACTAATAGAAGAAGCTCTTGAGAGCGGCCACAGTCAAGGTTAGGATAAATGCTATCCACACGGGAGGTAGCCGTGAAGAAACCAAGCTGATAGATGGCCCCATATCCTTTCATTCGGTAAACCCTATGTATCACTGGTACTCACCTGTGTATTAGTGGTTTTGATGTCGCGTGTCAGGACTCACCCGTGTCATTTGTTGCAACAGAACCCTATGTTGTGACAGAATTCAGAAGTAGCAGAAAATGACAAGTTGTGTTGCAACAAAGTTTTTATGTCGCGACACAAGACACTCATGTCGCGACAAAGACTAGACAACTTTAGCAAAACTATGTTGCAACATTCCAAAATTATGTCGTGACAGAATTCAAGAAGAGTGCATGAAAATATGTCGCGACAAAAACTGCAGGACAAGACAAGAGCTGGGCGACAAAGATGAGAACTTTGTCGTGACAGAACTTTCTATGTTATGACAAAGTAATCAATTGGGCTAGAATTTTTTGGGATCAACAATTTCAGCCTAGAAGTGCAGTCCATCATTTAAAAATCTATAAATAGACTCATCTAGGGCACTGTGAGTAGCTTCCGCAAAAACCAGAAACTTCTAGGTAGTTGGAACTCCTTTGTATGTTATTTTCTTTTTATTTTTTATTTTCTTTTATTTTTCTTTTCTTTCATTTAGTTTTTAGAGTAACATTTTAATTAGTTTTCTTGGAATTAGTAGTGATCGGTCGCGAAGTTTCGAGCTGGTTTATCTATAAAATTATGTTTTCATTCTTTGTACGAAATAATGAATTTGGAAAATTTTGGAGTTCATCTATTTCGAGTTCATTTTGGAATTTCGAGTGAATTTACGTCGATTAATTCTTGTTCTTTGTAATCTAGTTTGAAAGGCTGAGCTCCATTTGGGATTGGATCGATGTTAATTATTGTTTTTCTGCTCAACTTGAAAGAATGTCATAATTCGAAATCCTGAATTTATTTAAATGGTATTGATTTTGTAGTGGCTTGTTTAGAATATTAGTAGCTTGTGCCCAGAAAAGGACCGTATCTTTCTCTGATTTCCAAGAAGCCCTCTGAATGACACAGAGATGGAGATTCCTGAGAATATGAAGTAGTTATTTAGGGGTATGTTAGACTAATGTTATGGTACTAATGAACTTTGAAGGACTACTTCGATAAATCACTGATTTACTCATGGTGTGAGTTAGTCGAATGATATATCAATTTAGTTGAACACGAGTTTCTCCTCTATCTATTAGAGGATTGATCCGTATTGGCGAGATCTAATCAAGGAGACAGAGAATTTTGTCAGCTTTGATGGATGAGATGCTAATTTAATTGGGGAAGGGTTGCATTATCCTGTCTATATAGGCAAGCAGTCTTTAGTCCTAAGAAAAGGGTGTGAAGTACTACGAAGGAAAAATACCCAGATCTTAGAAAGATGATTATATTCTACTAGTAACTGATTAGACTCATGTGTCCAAAAGGAACATGGATCTTTAATTAGTGAAATGTATGGTGTGTGGAGTAATCCAAGCTATACTACCTTGCATCTCTTACAAGTTTAGATTTCAAACTCATGACTGAACTAATATTATAAAATGATGCAGAAATTGATAATTATACATTGAACTTAATCACAGTGTTACTTACCCAGTGAACTTTTCAATCCAATTATTTTAAATTCTTTATATGTAAGCTATAGAGTTTTAATTAGTTTTTTTTTTTACTTTCATTTAGTTTAAACCAAAACCACTTTTAATTTTGGAGTTCAAATAGCAAGGATCTTAAGTAGATGGGGTAATTGATGTTTAGATTTTTCATCAATCTTCGTGGGAACGATATCTGGACTTAAATCTACTTTTATTACTTGAATGACCTGTGCACTTGCAGTGATCTAGACCAAAACACAATTTTAATTGAAGCCTTCTCATTTAAGGAAATAACATATTTTATCCCGAACACCAGTCAATAAGTTTTTGGCTTCGTTGTTATCTTGGGACTGATCTACTTCTTTGGTAGCTGTGTTGAAAATTTGGGTGACCTTCATATTTTAGTCTATACAAAAACCAGTCAACAAAGACCATGGAAGTGCATTCTATTGTCGCATCAAATCTAAAGAGAACACCACGATCACACGAAACGCTTGTAAAAACATTTGGTACAACTGCTTGTAGCGTACGACATGAAACTCAATCCCCTAAAATGTGCATTCGGAATCAATTCGGGCAATATTTTGGGCTTTATGGTAACGTAGAGAGGGGTAGAGGCCAACCCTATTTAGCTTAGAGCTATTATAGAATCTTAGACTCATACCTCTAGAAAAGGAGTGCGATGCGGTAGTCGTAGCGGCTCTTGAGCGGTTCATATCTCGTTTACGAGACCCGATTAAAAGTCATTTCCACCACTAAAGGGAGCTAAACTGCTTAGAAATTTGGAATAAGGAATGGGACTAGGCTTTCATGAAAATCAAGTAGTATCTCACCGAACCACCAATTCTAGCTAGCCCCGAAGTAGGTGATACGCTCTATCTATACTTAGCAGTTTCAGATGTCTCAATGAGTGTAGCTTTATTCAAAGAAGATGAAAACTGGAAACAGAGACCAGTGTTCTTCGTAAGAAAATCCCTATATGAGGCAGAAACTTGATATACTCATCCCAAGCAAGCGGCACTGGCTCTCCGTGTGGCGGCTAAAAAGCTCCGCCCTTACTTCCAAATATACCTTATCGTCATGCTGACCAATCTTCCCCTACGAAGCACCATACATAAATCCGACTTGTTGGGAAGGATAGCTCGGTGGGTTGTTAAGTTAAGCGAGGTCGGTATCTAGTATAAACCCCACTTGGCAATAAATGGATATATATCAGCAGACTTTTCAGCAAAAATCCCCCAACAGGACACGGACCCGGGTAAAGCCTATTGGTGGATCCTTAGTATGGATGGCGCTTCTCGGCAAACGGGAGCTGGTGTTGGCTTGCACCTTAAAGCCCCAACCGAGGAGAGGATAGAGCATGCTATACGATTAGACTTCCCTGTGCTCAACAATGAGTTAAAATATGAAGCAATTCTAGATGGTATAGATCTTGCAATCTTCGTATCCTTAGAAAAGATCATCATACAAAGTGACTCCCAGCTGGTGGTAGGACAAGTAAAAAGGGAATATGAAATGCGGGACCAGTGCATGACCAAGTATGTATGCCTGGTTAAGCTCTAACTGGAAAGATTCGAGGCTTGGAAGCTTGAGCATATCCCAAGGTGTTCAAATGAAAGGCGGGGATGCGGTGGCGGCATCCTGCCCCAACCAAAGAAACTTGTTGGCCCCTCCTTGTCTATTACTAGTTGGGTTATGCAATTGCGCCCAGCCGGGTGAACGAGATAGAAGAAGCATGCCCCTCTTGGATGACTCCAATATTCCGCTATCTGAGCTCGGGAGAACTCTCGGATAGTAGGTTGAAGCGTATAAGATTCAGGTTCAGGCGGCTCGATTTTCCCTTGTGAACGGGCAGTTGTATAAATGTTCTCTAAATGGCTTGTATGTTAAATGCCTCACAACCCAGTAGGGCCAGTATGCATTGGCGGAACTCCATGAAGGAATATGCGGAAACCATCCAAGCGGCAGAATAGGGCCTATACCCAAGGTTACTACTGGCCAACCATGAGGGTGGATGCAATTGCCTACATCAAGAAGTGTGATCGTTGCTAATGACAAGCCCCCGTTTCAAGGGTGCCGACTTAGAACTTGACAACCATAACGAGCCCTTGGTCCTTTACCTAGTGGGGAATTGATATAGTTGGACTACTACCTACCGCCTTAGCATAAAAAAAGCTATTATTGGTAAAAAAAGACTATTTTAGCAAATGGGTAGAAGCTGAAGCGTTTGCCTTCATCAAAGACAAAGATGTCGTCTAATTTGTATGGAAGAACATCGTCTGCCGATTCGGAATAGCATAGTTGATGGTGACGGATAATAGGCCACAATTTAATAACAGGGTATATAGGAATTTTTGCAACGAGTTAAAAGTCAAGAACTTGTATTCAACCCCGCGGTACCCACAAAGCAACGACTAGGCGAAATCATCCAACAAGACTCTCTTAACAGCTTTAAAAAAGTGTCTGCACTCGGCCAAAGGAAAATGGGTAGATGAGCTACCAGGAGTTCTATGGGTCTATAGAACGACTAGTCGGAAACCAATTGGGATGTCGCCATTCGCCCTTACTTACGAGATGGAGGCTATAATCTCCATAGAAATTGGGATGCTCACACTTCGAACTGGATTTCCTGGAGAGGCTAATGCTGAAGCCATAACCAAAGACTTAGATAT
Source organism: Tetrastigma voinierianum (assembly GCA_016808115.1). NCBI lineage: Eukaryota > Viridiplantae > Streptophyta > Magnoliopsida > Vitales > Vitaceae > Tetrastigma > Tetrastigma voinierianum. Next base: position 66,659 of record JAEQBH010007995.1, on the reverse strand, counting down.
GACAGACGAGCTTCGTGAAGCTATAGCTATGCGCATAGCGTCATACTAGCAAAGATTGACAAACCTGTACAACAGGTGGGTAAAATCGTGTACATTCTAAGATAGAGACCTAGTCTTGAGAAGAGTCTTTGAAAACACGGCTAACCCAGCAGACAAGAAGTTCCAACCAAACTAGGAAGGGCCATACCACGAGTGATCAGATTAAGAATGACCGGATCTCTGTCTTTGAATAAGCTAGACGGGGCTACAGGTACTTGAGAATATGGAATGTCAGTATCGACCAGTATTACTAGTAAAATTTCCTTTGAAAGTATTATTATAAATAAATACCATCTTTAAAATATTTTGAAATTTTGCAACCGCCTCTTCTTAAAATACCAGATTGTGGTTCTTAGCCTGTTGACACTCTCAAAAGTCCAGATATGGCTGATATCCTACTAGCACTTACAAAAGACTAGATTGTGGCTCTTAGCCTGCTGGCACTCTCAAAAGACCAGACTGTGGCTCTTAGCATGCTGACACTCTCAAAAGTCTAGATATGGCTAATATCCTACTGACACTTATAAAAGACCAGACTGTGGCTCTTAGCCTGCTGGCATTCTCAAAAGTCTAGATATGGTGATGTCGTGCTGGCGCTCCGCAGTATTAAATATATGGTTGATATCACGGTTGGCACTCTCGGGCCGGATTGTGGCTCTTGGCTTCTTTGGCACTCTCAAAGACAAAATTTGTGATAGCTGCGACACTCTCAAAGACTAGACTATGACTCTTGAAAACACCGGTACTCGAAAGACGGTATGGCTCTTAGCTGTTAGCACTCTCAAAAAAGACCCGGATGTAATTTTTAAACTTGCTAGCACTTTCAAAAGCCTAGATGTGGCTCCATGCCTGCTGGCACTTTCGCAATACCAGACATGGTCCTTAGCCTGCTGGTACATGCCTAAGCACAACCACGACACTTAGCTGGGCCACTAAGGTTGGAGCCTAATAAGGGTATCTGTGGGATATAACAACCCCTGTTAATCTGCGAAGGCATCGATCCTGGCGCAGAGGTCATTTGTTCAAAGAAATACAAAAAGTTATATCTCATAAATACACCAATGGCGTCATTAGTTGCATGATGATATATGACTAAACGACCATATTGGGCCCATTACAAAAAGTTATATCTCATAAATACGCCAATGGCGTCATTAGTTACATGATGATATATGTCTACGAGGCCATATTGGGCCCATTACAAAACGTTATATCTCATAAATATGCTAATGGTGTCATTAGCTACATGATGATATATGTTCAAGCGGCCATATTAGGGCCACTAAGGAAAAATGAGGAAGAAGAAGAGCGGCCATATTGGGGCCATTACGGAAAAACGAGAAAGAAGAAGAAAAAGTAGACGTTCCATTTAAATCCCCAAGGGGGGCACCTCTTCCAAGCTCCTATGCCGCCTCTTTACTACGCACCCTTGTAGTTGCGTCTTCAAAGGATTCCGAGACAGGGGGGCACCCAAGGCTCATAAAGCACTTTGGAGAAAGAAAATCAGGAGAGTCAAGCATACAATCTGGAACCTTTGGTTGGTCTCCACGGATATCGTGTTTGAACACACAACATCCGTAGCCATAGGTGAAAGATAGCTTCAGAGCCCTCTGGTAGTCTTCCCCCATAGCTCCCTTACCCTTGCCAGTTCGCAAGAATATAGAGGAAAAGAAATCATAGCAGGTGAAAGACTTTGTGGATAGGTTGCACTCGAAGTTAGACTCCTACATATAAGGGCAAAACGTTAACATATGCATTAAATGATGTAATAGAAAATCATGCACCGCAGACACGTTGGGACACATGCATTACCCACGCACTTTGTGACCAATCACCCTTCACCTTCCGGTAGGCTTTATGTGCGCATTAATTTTCTAGTATTTCCAGCTTTCCATACTTGAGGTTTAGGAGACAGTGTCATTAAAATCTTAAGTAGTTTTGACCTACTCCACTTAGGCCCACATGGTCCATTTGACCCAAAGGCTGCTTTGACCGTGATCTGAAGCGGTCCAAGCCCACCTACCATGCTAAAACCAGGGGGCACGACTCTAAGCATGCTAACACCTCCCAAAAGACCAAACTATGGCTCTAAGCCTGCTAGCACTTCCAAAAAGAGAAACCAGACAAGGCCTCCAACCTGCTGATGAGTATACCTTATACTCATTTTATCCCTATGTTTTACTTATATTTTTAGTAGTTTTATTATATAAATTAAGGAACTAATTCTATAAATGATCAATTTGTGATTAGGTCAACCATGATCTAATATGGAGCAAAAACAAAGGGATAAAGCCCAAAAATCAGCAAACTACACACATGTATAGCATTAGCTACGTGTTTTTTGATATTTTAAGGTACAATGATCCCCAATGGCTACAATATTGATATGGATGGATAGGAGACTTCTCATGCTTTCCAAAGAGACCTTATTCACTCCATTTAGACTTCAAATGATCAAGTTATGACACTTGGTAGTTGAAGGAAGAAGAAAAGAGAGTTCAAAAGTGACCAGTTGGATAATTTTGTACATGAAATATTTATAATCATATCTAAAGTGTTTTTACTAGATATATCTAGATTCTACACTTTAAGATCTTTCCAACAGTACCAAGAACACCAAATCGAAGTTCGGATGACAAAGTTATGATCTTACGAAGTTGGTACAAAAACAGGGGAGTTGCAGCAACATCTTGACGTTGAGAACCAACGTCGCGACGTTGCAAAGAGTGCAGAAACAGAGCATCCTGACGTCGCGACGTTGCCCAATGACGTTGCGACGTTTGGGGTTGGTTTTGGGTTGATTTTTAGCCAATTTTGAGCCCATAATTGGGGGTTTTAAAGATCAAACCCGAAGGAGAAAAGGGAGAACGTTTTTGGGAGGTTTGGAAGGGAGGAAACACCCTAGGGCATGGTTCTCTTTGGGGAAGAAGATGGATTGAAGAAGATGAAGATCGAAGAGGAGATTTGGGCTTCATTCATCACATTAGGCTATTTTTTCTCCCTTTTCATGTTTTCTCTTATCTTTATGGTTGTATCTTTCGCATTAATGTATTTTTGTTTTCCTATTTATATTGTCTTTTTGTGATTGTATATCCATTAATTCATTCTTGGTTGATATTTACATATTGATTTCTAGCTAATCTCAATATGGAGAGTGGTTTCTCATGAGATCTGAGAAGTGAGTGAGAAATTAGACATATGTGAGTTAACCTAATAAATTTAGTGTATAGAGTTATCAATAATTGGAAAGCAGTAGTTCTTTTATTTTTAATGCCTTTAACACTTTGGGGTTGAGCTAAGAAGCGAAACCTAGTGATAAATGGTAGTTATTTGATCTTGAAAGGCTTTAATTACATTAGATAAGAATTGCCTTGGATAGCATTTTCATGAGACAATAGAGTGGAATATTGATCTAGATATAATAGAAATGTCCAATTGCACCAAATACTCTAGAAATATATTATCTCTTTGTGTCCCGTAGTTGCACAGTGTGTTAGTCTATTAAGTTTTCTTTAGTTTAGTTTAATTTAAATTCTACTTAAACAATCTTTGACCATTTGAATATTAGAGAAGTGTTCTAATTTTGGTATAGCATCCCCGACTCCCAGTGGATCGATGTCCCGGGTGCCAGGTACACTTTGTTACTTAATGACATATGCTTGCAGATAGGCACTCATCACATATTTTATCGCATATTTTTAATGCACATCACAGAATACGCCTATCAAGTTTTTGGCGCCGTTGCCTAGGAAAATCAGTGTTTTATTCTAATATCAATATTACGTGCTTCTTTAGTACTTCAAACATTTTTTTATGTATATTTTGTGTGGTTTTTGAGTTTTTGACACTTTTGTTTCTTTTACTTGAGAAATTTTAGGTTAAAATCACAATGGATATGATCATCAAGTTGACAAATGCATTGGCTCACCTTGAGCAACAACTAAGAATGCGAAAATTGGCCAATGAGCATCAAAGAAGAGTGACAACTCAAATGAGGAGTCAAGTGTGGCAAACATATGCATCAATGGATTATGCTCAATATGGAGGTACCCTATACATGAGCAATCATAATTTTGGATGGAGCCACCGCCCAAACACCTCATGGAATACAAGCTACACCACTCCGCACACTCCCTGGAGTCAAAAAGATCAAGCCTAGACAAAAAAATGGCTGAATTAGCAAGAATGCATGCTGAATTAGTCATGAAAAATGTTGAACGTTCAAGACCAAGGGCTGAAATGGACTCCTCTCAAGTTGGGTTGCCTACGTTTCTTGATCAAAATGAGGAAAGTCAACCTCCAAAGGAGAGAATGACTAAGTTCGAGGCAACCATGGATGAATTAGAAAGAGTTCATGCTGAATGTGCAAGACATAAAAATAAATTCATGGAATTGACAAGGACTAATGTTCAAATTCAGCCTACGCTATTTAAGAGCGTGAAAGAAGAGATAGCTTCAATGGTTGCCTTCTTGTACTTTCGACACATTTGAGAAAGAACAACCTAAGCAAGAGGAGAGTATGAATATACAAGAGCTAGTAGCCAAATACATGAAGGAACAAGAGAACATGGTTGAAATGTCCTTTGAAGGACAACATGAGAGTTTGCCATCAACTCTTAAGGTGAATAAGGAAGAAGAAGCTTGAGCTGTGAAGAGAAATCACCTCGAGAGATAATGAAAGAACGAGGATTTCAAAATGTGGAGAATGATGCTAAATTTTAGAAACCTTAGTTGTGAGATGAAGAAGAGTCGACCTCTTTGGAACTACATGAAAAGGCGAATGATGAAGTTGAAGACTATTCTGAGATGACTTTTGGAGTTCTAATGCGAGGAAGTGAAAATAAGAAACCCAGCAGGGTGGATGCGTCACGTCATTCACTTGAACAATAAATTGAGAGGAATCATTGTAAAGAAAAATGAAAAATAGAAAATAGAAAAACAATAATAATGATCTTGGAAGTATGTGCTCAAGTTCTTGATTGAGCACAATTATAAACCTCTTAGAGAATGATGGGAGGTAAGAATCATAACATATCCATAGTTGGCGTGTAAAACTGGCTGAAAATTTTAAATTGAATTTTAGGATAAAGAGACAAGCGGTAGTTTTACGGGAATAGTCTAAAGAAAAGTTGGGGGATTTTTTCTAGATCTCGGATGACAAAAGCGGATGCATAGTTGGAATGTCGTCTCGTGAAAAATTAGCTACCTAGTCAGAATTTAGTTTGAATTCGAGATAGTCGAGATTTGCGTATTCAGGAAAGCGCGTGTCGGGTGACACATGGCCAAATATGTGGATGACACATGTGAACCATGTGGTGACACATGGCGAACCATGTGGTGACACATGGCAAGAAGCCAATAATGAGTGACTATGGCAGCCATGTGTCACAATGCATGGCAAAGGCATGCACATGTGTGACACATGGCAAGCCATGTGTGTGACACATGGCATGCCATGTGTCAACATGCATGGCTCTTGCCATGCCTATATAAGGAGCTCACATGGGCTGTTGGTAGGAGCAAGGGAGAGCTCCAAACCAGTCCATGGAGCAGCAAGGAGAAGAGGAAGGGAGGGAAGGAGAAAGGAGGAGGAAGGAGAAAGAAAGGGAGGAAAGGAAAGGAGGAAGGAGGAAAGGAAAGGAGAAAGGAAAAGAAAGAAAGAAGAGGAAGGGGAGGAAGAGAGGAAAAAGAAAGAGGAAGAGGAAGGAGTGTTGCGCGGTGGCTTGGAACCGGACTGAGCAAAGAACCCGGAGGCTGCTACAAGAGGTAGGTTTTCTCTATACGGTTATTTACGCCTAGGGCCATGTAATGGCCTACGGGTTCGATCCTGTTTTTCCGAAGCGAATTTGGATGTGATGTGGTTTTGTTTGTGATTGTGTGATGGTCAAAGACCAGTTTTACGAGGGTTTCGGGATGTCGAGACTGAATCTTGTGTTACGGGATGGCAAAATCGAGCGAGAATGATAGCGGGGTGTGCCCAAATTTCGCACCCTTGGCCAGATCGGCCCGTCAACTGGAATGGCAATAACTCGTCGAACTCCGATTCGCGCGTTCTTGGACTCTACGGAAAGCTCGTTGAGTATAGAATTTAATAAAATAAAGTTCTCAACCAAAATGTAGGCTGAAAATTGGGCTGGGTCACGGATAGTTGAGGAATAGTCCGTTTTGTTTTCGGAACTTCTGTTTTCGGAACCGGTTTGTAATCAAAATGCTTGGGATTGCATATGGCTGGCTTGGTGTGTGTTGGATGTTTTGTGAAGTATTTACAAAAACTGGACTTTCTGGACTAAGTCTAGATTATTTCTTAGGCCAAACATGGCCGGATTTATGGCCGGGAATGGCTAATATGTATTATTGCCATGAATTCAATGACATGCTGAATATGTGAAATTATGTGATAAAGATGGAAATAATTATATGCATTGGGTTGTATGACTGACATACTATGTCTCGGCCCAAGAATATGAATTATGGCATTACTTGCCTAAGTAATGGTTGGAATTATTTTAATACATGCTTGAATGATGTGTTGACATGAATAAACTGAATGATAGAAAAGATGTAGTGCATGCTTATGTGATGTATTGATTTGAATATGTGAATCTCACTTTGTATTTGCATGTATGTTAAATATGTAAATGTTATTATTGCATTAGACATGAGTGTTCATAGCACACACATAGTGTATGGTGTAGAGAATGTCCATGTAGAGGTCTTCATACATTGGTCATGGGTTTGAGTCTGTGCCTGAGTGCATTGCATTGGTATGTGGTAACACCACATTACATGGTGTGTTCATGAGTACTAATTTGTAGCTACGTTTGGTGTTGAATCGTGTGGGCTTGGGAATGGGACGAAGTCGATTGGAGTTCACGGTGTTCAGCGAAAATGGAAAATGAAATGTGTGGGGCGTAGCAAGTGGGGATAGATACCCCCTCGGGTGAAAACATGGCACGGTTAGACGGCGTATCCCAGGTGGCTTAGAAAAATGTCGGAGGGTGTAAGAGACTCGCGGTGAGACCCAGTTACATTTGCCGAACCTGAAATAATTAAATAAATATCATACAGACTACGGGTTGTGAGATGGGAGTCGAGACTGACTCGGTATTGATTTCCCATTGGTACTTGCATTGGGTAATTAGGTCGAGAGGTTGACTCGTTATGAGACGTGAAGAGTGTCATCTCATTACATGCATGTAGATTTTCCATGATAGAGACTGACATGTATACACGGATTGGTTGTTGGTTTGATGTGAAATGATCACTTGCACGTGCACCTGGGTGGGGAATAGCCTTGTAAGTTTATCTCTCTGGGGCGTTAGCTCACCCCGTCGAGTGGGACCCCTTTTCGGTGCAAGGGACAGAATGCAGTGATTGACGCCTTAGAGGCGGGTTATGAAGTGGCTGGGTGTGGCCTTGGTTCTTGTTTGTATATATTAGAAGAACTAGACTTAATATATGTTTTGTATTAAAGTGATGTAATAACTCTTGGATCTATAGAAATGTATGGTCTTATGTAGTATGGATGAATATGGATGATGGGCCCCTCTTGGTTCATTTACTCAAGTATGGGGTCTCTTGATATGAGACACACGGGTTTCCGATAGGTTGTGGTAGTCAGGACCCGGGTTTTGGGGTGTCACGGGTAGAAGTCTAGTTGGACTCAGCCAGATGACTTCTTGGGAGATGCTTGAGTTCAAAAGTTTCATTTTCTATTTTCCTTTTTTTTTTGTTACTTTTGAGTTTGTTTTTGAATAATTTTTCTTGCTTGCTCTTGTGTTTCTTAGTGTTGTTTTTTTAGGTTTTTTGGAGTTCAAAGTTGGCTATGGAGGTGGAGAATCTTGAAAAGTGGAAGTTTATAATATCTTGGAGGTCGAAGAACAAAAAATTGAACCATACAGCCAATTTCAGCATTCTCCCTCATTCCATTCCATACATGCTTCCTATTTTTCAAGCCTCATATCATTTTGAACTAAGTCTAATTCCTTAACAGCACCTCAAGCGAGCCATATTCATTAGAGCAACTCGGAGACCGGTGACCTCGGGAAATTGCTCGATATCCATTCTGCCTTTGGTTTCGCATTGAGTCTGATATTCTAATTTAGTTTGGGGTGATTTAAAAAAAAAAAAAACAATATTTCTAAAAAATTCAACTTTTGTATCTCCTTACATGTTTTAGTTATTTCTTTTTAGTTGTTTGGTTGTTATTTGCATGTACTTTTCTTTCTTTTGTTTGTTTCGTGTCTCATAATGCCTTGTTGGCCAGTAGAAGGTCATTTTGAACACAACTATTCTAAGGCCAGTGTAAGAGAAATTGGACCCTTAGGATTTTAAATGATTTGAAATTGTGTGCTTGCTTTGTATGGGTGACTTAGCTTAGTCACCTCCATTGTGCTTCAAGAAGCTATTTCTCAAGGAATCTATCACACACACACACACACACACACACACACACTTTTGGTCTCCCTTATATACCTTGGTCTTGAACCCTTTGTCTTGAATTCAACTAACCTTGGGGGATTCTAGTCACCTAAGTGATGGGACACCCAATCAAAAGAGGATTGCCATTGAGCCCCAACTAAAAAAAAAAAAATACAAAAACAAAAGAAAAAGTGAAAAAGAAAGATAAAAAGCAAAAGAAAAGAAAAATGTCAAAAATAAGTATATGAATAAGAATAGCGGGATCATCGATCGGAATCAGGAGCACAATGCGAGGGCCTTTCAAAGCCCTAATGCCACGAGCCAAGCGTAGAGTCGTGGCTTCCTTGCCCGCTACATGGGACGAAGATGGATCCTTCCATTTTAGGGCCTTTGAGTTTGGTTGAGTGTTCGAGGTGAATTTTGAAGGGAATTTAATGCCCGGTGCCCTTAACTAACTGGTGGGGAGTCACCAATGGATCCTCACTACAGGAACACTCATCTAAAACTTCTTGGAACTGGTTTTCTTTCATTTTTTAGGTATTTTGGTATATTTAAAAAGGATGTGGTGCATTCTTATCATTTCTTGGTTAGCTTCTTCCAAATAGGTGAGTTGAGCTTAAGTTTGGGGGTAATAGGACCTTCCTATATATTGGAGATCATGCTATCACCTATACTTAGTTTCTTTGGGAAAGGTCACTGAGGACTTGGGGGGCTGATTTGTTTTGCTCACCATGCTTTGCTTTGTCATGTTCCTTAGAGAGTTTAAAAGTTTAAGGATCATAAATATTTGTTGAAAATGCTAATATTGCTAAATTGTGTTCATAGTGATTCTTCCACTTGGCATCATGTTATCATACTCATCTCATTGTTTGTTAGTTCGTGTCATTTCAATTTTTTAAAACTTTTGTTTCAGTTATTCTCTTGGCAGGACAGAAAATTTAAAGTTTGGGGGTGTGATGAGTATCTTTATCTTCGTTTTATCTACTATGTTTTACTTATTGTGGCGCCCCAAAAATACCCTAGTATTATTTTTATATATAATATTTTTTATTATATGTTTAGGGTATAAAATAAAGTAAATGAAATTCTTCTGGAATTTAAATCCTAAGAATGAAAAAAATATACAACCCGGAAAATTTATAGGAAGCCCGAATAAATTTGGTAAAATGTCCAAATGGGGACTAAGGTCGCCAAAGGAAAGAATGTAATTGCCAAAATGTAAATGAAGTGAAATGAAATGAAAATTAAGTGAAATGAAGTGTTAAAATGGAAAAAAATAGAAAAGTGGATTTAATGAGAAGCTGAGCAAGGCCTATGAAGAATTAAGACTTAAGACCAAATTTGGTCTTGTAAAATGCCATTTCTCACATTAGCAAAAAGGGGAAAGAGGGAGAAAGGCTAAGGCACATCCGGTTGGGAGAAAGGGAGAGGAATTTGTGATTTCTTCTCCATGTAATCAAGGGACAGGTTGATCAAGAAGAAGGAGGGAAGAAGAAAGGAAGAGAATCAAGATTTAAGGTATGAAAAACCAAACCTAACCCCTTTCTACTTGTGTTTGGGTTTAATAAAACCCCGAATGTGAGTATAAAAGTGTTCTTGGATAGTTTTAGTTCAGTTTGAGGTTGTTTTGCATTGTTTTGATTGGTTTGGATTGGTTTTGAGGAATGGATGTAAAAAGGAGAATGTTGGGTTTTCAAAGGAAATTATGTCAAAATTTTGTCAAAACCTATGTTCTTGTTTTGGCTATAGATTAAGTTATAATCATCTAAATGAAGTGATTATAATTGGTAGAGGCTCATAAGAATGATCAAAATGTATAGAAGGGACGAGCAAATTGGCCTTTGCTAAGGTTCTGAAATATGGGCTTAAAGGTTGGTTCGGGTAGCTCATGGGTATGCCTTGTTTTGGGTGTAGTTGTGGTGTTTTGACCAAAAAATGAGTTTCACTCATCCAATTTGAGTGATTCAAAATTATGGGTGAACTAGCCTTCTAGGTTAATAATTTACTTGAAGGAGAGTGTGTAAATTATATGCTAAGGAAGTGCTGAAATTTGTCAAAGTGAAGCTATGTGCAGATTCTGTTTGCAAATTAGAGTAGTCTAGATGTAAGATGCAATAACTTGAGTTTTGGTGATCCAAATTGGGCGATTCCAATTGGAGAAGAAACCTTAGAACCATAGATTCAAATGATTGAAGGAACCATTACCAAATTATTGAGTTAAGACCCCATAAATCGAGAATAACAGTATGTGATCCAGTGAGCTAACCAATTTGGCATTAAAATGCCATAACTGGAGTTTGGGATTGTTTTGGCTAAGTGTGTTTTGGAATTTATGAGAATCGATTGTTGGGATGATTAAAGGTCTTGGGAAGGAATATATGGTCTTGGAAATAGTAACTTTTATGATGGACAAATTTATTTCGAGGAATTTATTTGATTACAGGAGTGTTTTGTTACAAGTGTCCAAAGTGGACGGGGTTAGGGTTTTGGGATGTTAAAGTTAAAAACTGGACCAATTGGTTTATAATCTGATTTTGGGTGCTTGGGGGTTGGTTAAACCTTGGTCTAAGCTAATCAAATCAATGTTTGAAGGTAAAACAGGCACTTGATTGATGTTACTTGTTATGTTGTGTTCCATATGAAAAATTCCTTCTTGTTTTCCGGGTGAAGTTATTTTAAGTGCATGTTATCTTATTAATCGTCTCCCTTTGTTAGTCTTTAAATTTAAAACTCCTTATTCTTCCCTATATCTAAATAGAGAGTTATTCTTAGTGATTCCTTAGGTTCTTGGATCTGTGTGTTTTGTTCATGTGCACCACCTTGTTCAATGTTTTGAACCTGAACGGCTGTATGATGCCATCAATGTTTTGTTTTCCCTACAGGTGAGAATAATACTAGGGGTGCAGAATGTAAACCCGATTTGTCGCAATTGCAGAACAAGTCATGGCTTTTATGATTACTAGAGTTATTACAGGAAAAATTCTTATATTTTCCCTCTTGGATTTCCTTTCTTAGAATTATTTCTCTAGTATCAACAAACCCCAGTTTCTATATCCCTTGTAGAGCAAAAATGGCGGTGTGTCAGCTTGGGAGCCTACGGGAAGTTCCCGGATGGTTGGAGGTATTACCTCGACATGTTGAATGAACTTCACGCTTCTCGATTTCTTTGGATCTGTCACCCCTCTATGTAGAAAATTCATTTTTGTAAACCAATTGAATTCTTAAATATTTTCAGCTGCTGAATCCTTCTGAAATGTTCGAAGATGTTTTCATTAACAACAGTAAGATTCTAAATTTTACCCTGATTCAAGCATGTTGAATTTTTTTTTTGGTAACTCTTCATGCTTCAAATTCTTTCAGGTATGTTGAGTGCACTGTTAGAATGGTCCATATCAATTTGAATTTTAAATTCAAATTGAATCTCCATATTCTTTCTCAAACCCCTTGCAACTCTTGGAAGAAAACCTGTGATGGCACGGTCTCCATATAAAGAAGAATGTGCACATTTTAGGTCACTAGCTACCCTTTCGAAATCTGAGAGAAAAATCACCATCAAGTTGTTTTTGAGAAGGGTTTAGAAGAACCAAAATATTTCCAGTTTTTGAGTTTTCTCGATTTCTTAACAATGGCTGGAGGTATGTAGATTCTGGCATTTTGCTTCCGCATATAATTTGATTGATTAGGTTGTTCAATCACTTTTTGATTTACATTTGGTATCAGAGCCACACTATATCTCTGCCTTTATACGTGTTTGTGCAAATTTTATATTCATGAAAATTTGCAATGCAGTGTTGATTTTCCAGAATGCTAGATATTTTGGTTTGACATTTTTACTTGGTTTTAATACATTAAAACTATTTTATAATAATTTTGATGTGTTTGTTTTTTAAGTGATATCAAACTACACTTGAGAAATTCATGCCTTTATTTGAATGAAGGTCTTCAATGTGATTCTCATGGTAGTCTGAAGAAGATGACTTAAAAAAAAAAAAAAAAAGTAGTTTTTTAAGATTGGCAAAGCAGGAGTTTACGGAATTTGAAAGGTTAGAAGACAACACAATTTGTTTGGGCTATGATTTAAGTGCAATGAGATCACGGCCTTACATTTTGGGCTTACTTAATATGAATTAATTTGGCGGGCTTATAATATGAATTAGGTACAAAATTTGTTTGGGCTTCGCCTTATTAATATTAAGCAAAACCATATGGAATGGGTTGGACCCTCTAGGCTCTTATGTGGGTAAAATTTGGGCTTGGCCTTATAAAGTTTAAACAAGAGCTGGACCTTAAAATGGACAAATTGGTTAAAGGCCCTTAGGCCCGTTTGGATGATGCCCAATTTTGATTAGGCCCTCTTAATTAGTGGGCTACTGGGATACCCAAGGGGTGGTTGTTGTTGCCTAAAGGGATTTGATCCCAGGACCTTGTAGTCTTAGTGTGCTCTGCAAGTAGTCACAGGTATTCGGATGGTATTGTTCTTACCTTTGGTTTTTATTTATCACGATTTAAAGGACTAAAGTTCATATTAATAATTAATGAAAGTGTGATGTCTACTAGAGTTAAGCCCCTTGCTCTTAAATTCAAGGGACACCTCCACCATATACATGCTAGGTTGGTGTTTAATTTAACACTGCAACCTATGTTATCATAAATCTAGTAATTAAATTCATTATTGAATTTATTATGATTATTTGCATAAATATAATTTTTACATACTTATAATATTGTTCTTTAAAATTGTTTAAAGTTTTTATAATAATGTTCAGTGATCGATATAATTTTAATTGATTAGGGAATAGCCACAGCATCCTTAATTAGTTTAAAATTATATATTAAGTTTTAAGATACATTTGATTACATTAATTGTAATTAATCATATGGAATGTGATAAATCTCATCCACAGAATTTTATTACATTTTGTATGATTAATTAGGATGAAAATATCAAATCATATTTTCTAATTTACGCACAAGGATTAGGAAAAGGAACATGATTTGGTAGACATGTAAAATTAAATTAAACTGGTGAGTAAGACTTTAGCCCACGAGGAAAGTTTTATGTCACTAGGTTTTATGTTTTAAAAGCATGATTTACATTGGTAAAACATAACATTGTATCTTTGCCTCAATCTTTGATTACAGACATGTATATTTAACATTTGCGATTATTCAGCCTGCGAATATTTTATGATTTTAAGTGTGATATTCCTGATTAAGGGGTGATAACTACTGAGTATGGAAGGAAAGGACATGCATTTGGGATGGATGGATATTAACAACGCTATAAGGAAAGGCGGATAATGCAAAACGCTGCGAGAAGAATTTGTCTGTCTTTATGATAAGTGGGAGAGGTCTAATCGCCTCTCCATGATGTTCATAAAGACTAAGATATCGGCTGGTATTCGTGGTTCCGTCGAGCAAATTACTAAAGTCAAGCCACTTCTGAAAGCCATCGATGAGCAGTTTGAAACTTCTGACAAAGCTCTTCCAAGTACCTTAATTGTGCAATTTTCATCCACCAAGCTCACCGGGACAAGAGGAGTGCGTGATCATATCATGCGCATGTGGGGATATAGTGACTTGGACATGGAAGTTACCGCCGGACACTTTCCTTGTTCATTTATATATTGAACACTCTTGCCCGATAATCTGAGTCCTTCAAAATCTCTTACAACACACATAAGGATAAATGGTCAATTAATGAATTGTTGACTATGTGTGTGCAGAAGAAAGGGAAGGTTAATGATGGAAGGCGAATGAGTTCAACTTGACCACCTTGAGAGAAAAGAAAGGATCAAGCTAAAAGAAAGGGAAAGATTCCTATTCAACCAGGCATAAAGAAGGAGTAAAAGTGTTTTTTCTGTAAGAAGAAGGGACACATGAAGAAGGACTGCTCGAAATTTAAGATCTAGCTTAATAAGAAAGGTACTCAATTTTCTTTTGTATGTTATGAATCTAATATGGTTAATGTTAATCATAACACATGGTGGATTGATTCTAGTTCTACAATCCATGTTTCAAATACCTTACAGGGTATGCAAAACCTAAGGAAGCCGATGGGGAAGTAGACAATGCATCTATTCGATGACAAGATGAGTTCACGTGTGGAAGCTATTGGCACTTGCGACCTTGTGATAGCGAGCGGTTTCATTTAGAGTGGAAAAGACATTTTATGTTCCAGTTTCTGAGAATTTAATTTCAATTTCAAGACTTGTACCTTTAGGATTTTCCTTTAGCTTTTCAGATTCAGGTTTCAGTTTATCAAATAAATCTAAAGTTATTGGTTATGAAACATTGTCGATGGTCTTTTCCATATTTAGTTACAAAATGATTTTACTTATAATTACATACGAATTCTTCTTTGGATTAAAAAAGATGTGTTATGAATGAGGAATCCTCTATGTTATGTACGGAGATTGGGACACATCTCCATTGAAAGAATAAAGAAATTGTTTAATGATGGGGTACTTAGTACTTTGGATTTCTTGATTTCGAGACTTGTGTAGGTACATTAGGGCAAACAAACCAACAAGTCTAAAGGGTGCAAAGAGAACCTGAGCTTATTAGAGATTATCTGTCTGACATTTGTTGTCGACATGGATCACAAATAGTCTAAAATACTTTATCACCTTCATTGATGATTATTCACGATATGTATCTCTACTTACTTCCTTCAAAGGATGAAGCTTTAGAAATAACTCAGTTTTAAGGGTAGTAGAAGGAATCAATGCGAAAAACATATTAAGATCATTGAGATCGGATAGAGTGGAAATCTTATGGTAAATGCACAGAGAATGGATAAGCTCTGGTGCATTTGCGAAGTTTCTTCAAGAAAATGGGATTGTTGCCCAGTACACTATGCAGTTCTCCATATCAAAATGGTGTGGCAGAAAGAAGAAACCGAACTTTAATGGACATGGTAAGGAGTATGAGGAGTATCTGAGAACTACCTCGATACTTGTGGGTGGGGAAACTCTGAGGCAATTTGTGTATATATTAAGTCGAGTTCGACCAGGCGCTATCTCTAAGGCGCTTTGAGTCATTCAAAGGTTGGAAGCGAGTTTAAAACATATCTGCATTTGGGGATCACCCGTCGGAAATGGGAATTTATAACCCACAAGAAAAAAAGCTAGACCCAAGGACCATTAGTGGGTATTTCATTGGATATGTTGAAAGGTCCAAGGGGTATAGATTTTATTGTCCATCTCACAACACTAGGATTATGGAATCAAGAAATGCGAAATTTCTTGAGAATGAATCAGTGGGAGTGATCCGTTTCAGGACATTGTTTCTGAGAAGGATCATTATGAAGGTCAACCCTCACGGTTCAAGTGATAGATTGATTTGTCATTCACACCCCTCGAAGTCTGATCAGTGTGGGGAACTGACCATTTCTGAAGTTCCACATATTGCTAATATTGATCCTGTAGATCAAGTTGCAAATGAAGAAATTCCAGCAATTGTTGAACAACTAATTGAGCAACAAATTCCTCAAGAGAATGATGAAGCAACATTAAGAAGATCTACAAGAGTTAGGAAATCATCAATTCCTAATGATTATATAGTGTATTTACGAGGTGGACTATAACATTGGGCAGAAAATGATCGAGAGAAAGCGTTTTCCTAAGCCATGAGTTCTGAGTCTAACTCGCTGGTACAATGCCATGAAAGAAGAAATATAGATTCTATGGCATCTAGCAGTTGGGATCTCATTAGGTTGCCTGATGGTATAAAAGCCATTGGATGTAAATGGGTCCTTAAAGCGAAGAAGGACTCATTGGGGCGACATCGAAGACATAAAGAAATTTAGACTACGTTAGCGAAAGATTCAATCAAAGGGAAGGAATTGACTACACGGAGACCTTTTCTTCTGTATCTAAGAATGATTCTCTTCAAATAATCATGGCATTAGTTGCCCATTTTGAATTTGATTTACATCAAATGGATGTGAAAACGGCATTCCTTAATGGTAATCTAGAGGAAGAGGTTTACATGAAACAACCTGAAGGATTCTCCTCTAGTGAAGGTGAGCATTTAGTTTACAAGCTTAAGAAATCCATATATGGATTAAAACAAGCATCCTGCCAATGGTATTTGAAATTCCATGACGTCATTACTTCATTTGGTTTTGAAGAAAATATCATGGATCAATGTATATATCCAGGAAGGTCGTGGGAATTAGATTTGTTTTCTTGTGTTATATGTGGATGATATTACGCTACTGACCAATGATAAAGGTTTGTTATATGAGGTGAAACAATTTCTCTCAAAGAACTTTGATATGAAGGATATGGTGAGAGCATCTTATGTCACATTGGCATTAAGATCCATAGGGGAAGATCTCGAGGAATTTTGGGTTTGTCTCAAGAGACCTATATCAATAAAGTTTTAGAGATTTAGCATGAAAAATTGTTCAGTGTAGCACCATTTGAAGAGTGACCCGGTCGATTTGAATCGGTGCCCTAAAAATGATTCCAGGAACACATGAAGAACGATTCCATATACTTGGTGTTGGAAGCCTAATGTATGCTTAAGTACGTACCCGGACACGACATTGCATTCTTTGTTGGAGTATTAGGAAGATATCCCGAGAGTAATCTAGGTATTGACCCTTTGGAAGGCTATGAGAAGGTGATGAGATACCTTCAAGGAACAAAGGATTACATGCTTATGTATAGACAAACATATAGTTTGGAGGTGATTGGCTACTCCGTCTGAGACTTTGCACTACGTGATTCTCGAAAATCAACGTCCAGTTATATTTTCATGCTAGCTGATGGAGCTGTGTCTTGGAGAAGTGCGAAACAGACCTTGACTGCCACTTCCACTATGGAAGCTGAGTTTGTATCCTGTTTTGAGGCTAGCTCGTATGGTGTATGGTTAAAGAGTTCACTCCACCATATACATGCTAGGTTGATGTTTTAATTTAACCTACAACCTATGTTATATAGAAATACCGTAATTAAATTCATTATTGAATTTATTATGATTGTTTGCATGAATATTATTTTTACATGCTTATAATATTGTTCTTTAAAATTGTTTAAAGTTTTTATAATAATTTTCAGTGATCAATATAATTTTAATTGATTAGGGAATAGCCACAACATCCTTAATTAGTTAAAATTATATATTAAGTTTTAAGATCACATTTGATTACATTAATTATAATTAATCATATGGAATGTGATAAATCTCATCCCACGGGAATTTTTATTACATTTTGTATGATTAATTAGGATGAAATAATCAAATCATATTTTTCTAATTTACCCAGGGATTAGGACAAGGAACATGATTTGGTAGTTTTGTCATGG
Organism: Tetrastigma voinierianum; assembly: GCA_016808115.1. Classification (NCBI taxonomy): domain Eukaryota; kingdom Viridiplantae; phylum Streptophyta; class Magnoliopsida; order Vitales; family Vitaceae; genus Tetrastigma; species Tetrastigma voinierianum. The sequence goes on along the minus strand of JAEQBH010007995.1, from coordinate 48,882 downwards.
TAATTAAACCTAATTGAGTAAGACTTTAGCCTGACGGGATTTATGTCACTAGGTTTATGTTTTTTCAAAGCATGATTTACATTGGTAAGAGCATAGCATTGTATCTTTGCCTCAATCTTTGATTATTGAACATGTATCTTCCACTATGGAAGGCGGGTTAAATTATCTGTTTTGAGGCTAGCTCGCATAGTGTATGGTTAAGAGTTTCATGTCGAGAACCCAGAATTGTGGATTCTATATCTAGGCCATTGAAGTTGTACCATGATAACTCAGCTGTAGTATTTATGGCTAAGATCAATAAGAACGGAAGTCGAAGTAAGCATATCGACATTAAGTACTTAGCCATAAGAGAACGTGTTAAAAGTAGAAGTGGTCATTGAACACATTGCTTGAGTTGATGATTGCCGATCCTTTAACTAAAGGCATGCCACCTAAGTATTTTAAGGATCATGTGAGTCTGAATGGGACTTGGTTCCACGATGTAATTTTATTGTCGTACATTCATTATTTTAAATAAAACTCTTATTGATCTGATATTTCTTCTATGGTTTTGTACATTTCGGATTATTATTATTATTTTGAAATATCATTAAGTTTGGACCTTGAATAAACATATGGTTTATTCATTTAGTTTAAGGGTTTGTGTTGAGGAACTTGATATATTGTAATACATGGAAGATACTACTCACTATAAGAGGACCTATCGCCATGATTTATATATTTAGTTTTTCCTTATGATAGGTGTTGTAGTATATGGACCAAGTGGGAGAATGTTAGAATGGTCCATATCAATTTGAATTTTAAATTCAAATTGAATCTCTCATGACACCTTTCCCAACTCTTACAACCTTGAGAAGACTGTGATAACTGGTCTCCATACCAAAGAAGAGACACTACACATTTTGGGTCCTAAGCCTACTCAAAAATACGGAGAAAAATCATGTCGAGGTTGTTTTTTGAGAAGGGTTTAGAAGAACCAAAATATTTCCAGTTTTCCAGTTTTCTCGGTTTCTTAACAATGGCTGGAGGTATGTAGATTCTGGCATTTTGCTTCCGCATATAATTTGATTGATTAGGTTGTTCAATCACTTTTTGATTTACATGCACTGCATCAGTAATAGACGCTTTAGTTTTGTCTAAGAAGTTACACCCGGAACACAGGAAGGTAAGAGATAGAAAATTTCATAAGAAAGGCTGTACAGTACATGGAAGACATACAAATCCCTGATGGCTCATGGTATATATCTTTCTCAACTCAACCATATATTATATTTGCTCAATAAATTTCACTAAATGAAATTGACATATGATGCAAAATTTTTACATAGGTATGGCAATTGGGGAATATGCTTAAGAAATCGCAGAATATGAAATTGATATATGAAGCAATGTTTACATATATAGGCATGGAAATTGGGGAATATGCTTCACATATGCCACATGGTTTGCATTGAGAGGGCTAGCAGCTGCCGGCAAGACGTACCACAACTGTCTTGCTGTTCACAAAGCAGCCGATTTTCTACTGAAATTGCAGCTAGATGATGGTGGTTGGGGAGAAAGCTATCTTTCATGCTTAGCTAAGGTAAAACAAAATTTTCCTGTATTTGGAGAAAGTTATTATATGTAATCTCACAGTGGAGAAGAAGAATGTAAAATTATCTTTTTTCTTGGTGACAGAAATTTACACCTTCTGAAGGATACTGGTCAAATTTGGTACAGACTGCTTGGACTCTAATGGGGCTAATTTATTCTGGACAGGATGGATTATAATTTGAACATCTAAAGCATGATTCAATTCTGTCCTCTGCATTACTTATAATAATGAGAAATATTCCCCTAAGTTTTCTCTTTTCAAAATAATAGGGGGAAAGAGACCCAACAATTCTCAGAAGGAAGATGGAGATTTTCCCTAACAGGTGCTTCAGTATTCGGTTTGATTTGATGATATATAGCTGATCAAAAAAAAAAAAAAAGAAGAAAAAGAAGAAACCTCATTTGGACATAGATTCTGTCGTATCATTAATTAATACATCCATTCAAGCTATAATGCTATATGTGATTTCCTATGAAGCAGCAAATATTAATCTAGAGGGAAAGAAAAAAATGGTTATGCTTGAATTTTTTTTTGGCTTGACCATCCATTACTCATTCATGGCAGGAAATTACTGGAGCTTCTCTGAAGACTTGTATGATACACTTCTCAAACTATAGAAACATATATCCTTTGTGGGCTCTTGCAGAATACCTCCAGCGGGTTCCATTGTCTTAGGCTGGAGCTAGCATCATGCCTCCTGATGAAGTGGGTGCGGTTCAGTCCCTTTTGCAATTTTCTGTCCTTTCCTTCTATCTTTGATTTACCATTATTGATTATGTGTTGATGATGGAAGGATATGTCATTGGATAATTTAAGTTCTTGAGAAGTTTTTTGTTGGATATGTGTGAAATGTTGATAACAAATTCATTGAAGTAACGAGGTTGATAAGAAAAGCTAAGCACACAATTACAAGGAAGATACATTTGGAGAATTAAAAGTTGTATTATCGTCTATCACTCTACATTAATCATTCAATAATTACATAGTCTTCGTATCTATGATTATTCAAATTAAACAAAACAGAAACTTCTATATAGAAACTTTGTAAAACTTAAAAACTTAAATTGTTCTTAGAAAACTAAAAAATAGAAACTAAATATAACTGCTTCAAATAAAAAGTTACCCCATGTTCTTTTAGAAACTAAATTTACTCATGGTTCATAATTTCTCACTATGAGAAGAATAGGTTATAGCAGCATGTTTTTAGTAGGGGTCATTTAAATTCATAACTAAAAATACATATAGCCACATTTATTGCATCCATGAGGTTGAAGGAAGTTCTCTCCAACCTTGTAGTCACAAAATTAATTGGGCCTTACTATATAAATTCTTAAAGTTGTATAAAACATAAAATCACTGCTATATAGTGGTTCAATGGACACATTAATTTTAAGCCCGCTACCATAGATAGGCAATAGACACATTAATCTTAAAAATGATGTGATAGAGTGGTGTGGTGAGCATAGAAGCTGAAAATTATGTGGTGAGCCCTTATTTTAGCCCCTGTCAGGTGGTGCTTCACGTAAGGTGTGTGCCCAAACATCGTGAAGACAAGAAAAAATAATGCTTTGAGAAGAGGCTTAGTTGAACTTTATTCAAGGGGAGAATTGATGAGAGTGTGCCTAAAGTCCCACATCGTTTGGGAATGGGAAGCCTTATGAGTTTATACGCATGGACAATATCCAATTGGTATGAGGCCTTTTGGGGGAGAAGCTGGAAAACAAAACCATGAGGGCTTAAGCCCAAAGTGGACAATATCTTATCAATGTGGATAGAGAAGGTTCCATGAGGTTTCCCACCATGAAACATACATAGCACACCTGTTCTTTTCCTCCCGCTCTACCTAACGCTGGTTCAGCTCTCTCCCATATTCTTTAACATCTTATCGCAGGTCTTTGAAAGTTTCACTGAAGCTTTCTTTCTCTTGAGGTAACTTTTTGGTTTCTTTTGCTACCCTTATTTCTCCTTTAATCTCTCTAGAATTGAAGCTCGAACTTAATCTTCTCTGATTTTTTTTTTTTTTTTTTTTTGTGTTTTTGTTTTCTTGTTTGTTTAATATGAGATTTTGATTTTTTTTTTTTTAGGGTTTTATATTGTTTATTTTTCTTTTTGGGGTTCTAGATTTTAGTTTTTTGCCTTTGAAAGTAGATCGAGTTGAGATGTCAACCACGAGATTGACTTCTTGCCTGGGTGCGACCTCACAATGACTGTGGGCGAGCCACCATGGGTCCGGCTCTTAGACTCGACGACTTTGAGCTAGTGAGTGTTTCTTTTTCTACTGTTTCTTTTTTTTTTTTTTCATGCTGTTTGGATAGGGTTCTATTAGATTTGGATGTTGATTGGTTTATCCAATAGGATTTTGTTTGATGTATAGATTAGATTTTCTTTTTGTGGTTTATGTTTCGCTAGTCGGATTTGATTGTGGTTGAAATGATTGCTGACTATTAGGTTGATTGTTCTTTACCTCCTACTTTTGGGAGCACTTTTTTCTCATGATTCACTGAAGCAATGTTGGAAAATAATATTGATTTTTTACTCCTATTAATATCCTCAACCCTCAAAAATCTTTAAACTTAATAAGCTTGGTAAAAATATTTGCAATTTGAACTTGAGATTTTGTAAAATTTAATTGCACTTTTTTCACCAAAATGGACTTTCTAATAAAATGATACCTTGTATCAATGCGCTTGCTTTCATAATGGAAAACTAGATTTTTGATAATGCAATTGCTAATTTTTTGTCAAATAAATCTCTATTGGTTCCTTTTGTGGTAAATTAAGCCCCATAAACAGAATTTTGACCCATAATATATGAAAACACATGAATATTTTTTTTTTAAGAAAAAGAATATACTTTGTAGGTTGAGAGAATCATGATAAGTTACTTCTTTAAAGTCCAAGAGAACCATGTTATGGTATGTGGCTCATATTGAGAGTAAAAGGGTTGGGCAAATGTCGGAGCAGAGCAATGACATATTGCATTTCATGCATATCCTCTTTTGTTTGGGGGACGAAATAATAGGTTAGGGGTGCGAGGTTGAAGCCCCCACAGTACGGTATAGTATGGCCAGGGTATAAGGGTATTTTTGTAAATTGATCATATTCAGGGTTTTTATAAATGCCCTCATATGTAACCCTATTTTAGTGATAGTGAAAGTTTAAGCCACCGTTCCCGTAGATGTAGGCACATTGCTGAACCACATAAAATTTGTGTCTTCTTGTTCTTTTCTCTGATTTTTATCACCATTGTTGCACAAATCACAACAACTAACATCAGAGTGTAGACTACGATGCGAACATAGTCAAGTTCGATGGATCTAGGAAATTCGGATTGTGGCAGAGGAGAGTTAAGGATGTGTTGGTGTAGCAGGGTATGGTGAAGGTGTTGAGTGGAAAACAACCTGAAGGAATGAATGTCATAGATTGGAAGGAATTTACAGAGAGGGTTGCATTGATTATTAGGCTTTGTTTGGCTGATGAGGTGATGTACCATGTCATGGATGAAGAATCTCTAACAACAATTTGGTTGAAATTGGCGAGTAAGTACATGTCCAAGTCATTAACGAACAAGCTGCTTCTTAAGAAGAAGTTGTATGGTCTTAAGATGGCAAAGGGGTCAGCATTAAACTAACACATAAATGTGTTTAATCAGATTATTAGTGATTTGAGGCAAGTTGATGTTATTGAATTCCCTACCCAAGTCTTATGAAAAACTAGTTATTACTCTGATGTGGGGGAAAGAAACCCTATAATTGGAGGAGATCAGAAGTGCCCTACAGGGTGAAGGGCGTTTACAAGGTGAAGGGCTAGTGGCCAGGGGAAATCAAGAGCATGGGAGAAACAAGTCTCGGGGAGAATCAAGTAGAAACAAAACTCAATCTAAATCAAGGACGGATATTTAGAGTTAGAAGTACATGAAAAAAGGGCACATAAAACAAGAATGTCCAAAATATAAGAAAGGGAGTACAAAAAACAAAGATGATTCATCGACGTATGAGAATGTAGTAGAAGGAGACTCAGAGATCAGTGATAGTGATATGCTTTTAGTTTCATCCAATTCAGATCGTTTGACAAATTCTTGGATTATGGATTCGACATGTTCCTACCATATGACACCTAATAAAGATTGGTTTGACACTTACAGGTTATCAAATTACATTTATGTTCTAATGATGATGCTTTGTCCAAGGTTGTTGGAATTGGGAACATCAAAGTTAAGATGTTTGCTAGTGTCATTAGAAAGTTTTAAGATGTTAGACATGCACCTGATATGAGGAAGAATTTGATATCATTAGGGACTTTAGACAATAATGGGTTTAATTACAAATCTGATAATGGAGTAATGAAGGTGAGCAAAGGTGTCGTGGTAGTGATGAAGGGGTAAAGGCTAGCATGGAATATCTACAAATTGATGGGTACCATAATTGTAGGTGAAGTTGCAATAGTAGAGTTTGAATCAGACAATACAATCTTATGGCATATACGGTTAGGACATAAGAGTGAAGTGAGATGATGGAGCATCATAAGTGAAAGCTATTGAAGGGTGCCAAAACATGCAAGGTTGATTTCTACAAGTATTGTGTTCTTAGAAAACAAAACAAGGTGGAGTTCAAGATAGCCACACAAAAGACGAAGGGTATTCTTGATTATGTTAATACATACGTGTGGGGACCAGTACGTACATCATTTTTGGGAGGCAGTGTATATTTTGTGAGTTTTATTGATGACTACTCACAAAAATTTTGGGTGTATTTCATACAACACAAGTAAAAACGTGTGCCAAGTTTAAGTTGTGGAAAACTAAAGTGGGAAAACATACGGGGGGGAAGATCAAGTGCCTCAGGTCAAATAATGGTACATAGTACAAAGACTTAAGTTTCATAGAGTTGTGTTAGTAGCATTGGATTAAGAGACACTTCACAATTCGAAGGACTCTATAATAGAATGGTGTGGTAGAGAGGATGAATAAATCTATAGCTGAAAAAGCTCGATGTATCAGATTGAATGCAGGTGTGAGGACCCGGGTAAAGTGTAACGATAGATTATCGTTACGGTATAGGCTGCAAGCCAAGGAATTTAGCTAGATCTCAGATAACGACACGGACTACACTGAGACAGTCGAAATTTCACGTATTTCGAGGCAAATTGGCAACACATGACACAGGGACACGTGCCATGTGACATCAAATAAGTGGACACTTGGCACATGGAAGCTAAGTGTCATATACATGTCATACTCCACCATGGGATGGAAGTGGCATGGGAGACACATGGCATGATCATTGCCATGTGTCACAAAGATTGAGAAAAGGTGTCTTACATAGATCAAAGTGAGTTTGTGGGAATGAGAAAGAAAACAGAAAGAAAAAGGGAGAGGAAAGGAGGTCCAGCATCTAATAGTCTCCAGTGTTCGAACAAGCAAGAGGTTTGACGGGTCAGGAAGCAAGCTAGACTGCGCTCCAAGAGGTAGGGGTTCTCTTCTACACTGGTTAGTCCTTCTCTAAGGGCCATTCGATGGCCATGAGGTGTAGCCCTAACGGTGGGGCTAATTCAAGAACAGTTGTGATCAAACTGTCGGTGAATTACAAACCAGTTTCTGGGTCCTTTCTGTTCTCAGAACTGCAGTTCTGAAGCAGGTTGTATTTGCTCGAAAATACGGGGCTTGAGTATAGTGATTTTGTAGTGTGTCGGTGCTGGACATGGACTGACATGTTGAACTGTGTATACTGTTCTAGGTCTAAACATGAAGATCCAGTTTTGTGTGTTGTTGCTTTATTGAATGACATGCAAGTGTGTGAAAAATCATGTGGATATATGCTGAACTGATGTATTTACATGGGTTGTATTATGGATGTAAATTGTATGTTGTAGATATGATTATCCATGAATCATAAATGTTGCATGTAGCTCTCATCATGCATGTAATGTGAAAGAACATGCAATGGCATTCTGCATTGCATATGCACTAGGACATTGCGTGAAACGGGTATGAGCGCATGGCATGAAAGAACACTGTGTTTGGTGTTTAATGGTGGGCTCTGAAAAAGGGACAACGTCCTAGAGTCGCACAGTTTGAAATTTATGTGTCGAGTAGTAATAAGAAGGGATAGACACCCCCCTCATGTGAAAGGCATGTATTCTTGGTCAGACACATGCGTCTAGCGGTGAAAGTCCGCGAAAGTGTTGGAAGGCGGAAAGCTCATTACCCACAAAAGACACATGGTTTTGGAATAAAGCGATGTATCGGAGACCGTCCAATGAGTTGAATTCTAAAACAAAATTATTTTGTTTTGAAATGGACGTGTTCATACATGGAATATGCATGTGTGAGGGAGTCAGTGAGGGCTCGGGATACTGGCATGACATGAGAACATTCATGTAGAAACGTATTTGTATTGCTCAACGTGTCGATGAATGTTGAATATTGGCATTGCATGTGCACTTAGGTGGGGAGTAGCCCTTGTAGGAGAATTCCTCTACTAGGAATTGCTCTCCCCGTCGTGGGAAACTATTTTTTAGGTGCTGGAGGCCTACTAGGAGATGGAACTCATATGAGGCCTTAATGGTAAAGGCAGGATTATGGCTTATTACGTATTTTATGAAGTGGACGGGTTATCAAGTTTTTTGTTATGTAAAAGAGAAGAGTTGTAATAAAACTCATTTTGAATTGTTTATCACAATTTGACAGGTTTTTCACAGATTTTTATATTGCCCTTATTATGCTTAGGTCATTGTGATAACTTATAGTGTCTTAGGAAAGAGATGGAGGTGATGGAAATGCCAAAAAGGCTACTACAGGTTTGGGCAAGTTTTAGGTTGCGACATGGGTTTCCTAGTCGTGACAGAGTTTTTGATCCTGTGTCGCGACATGGTTCTTAGGCTATAGGCAGTTGCTTGGTCGCGACATAGTTTTTCCATCTCGCGACAATGTTTTGCTTCTCTGTCGTGACGATGTCGCGACATAGGTTTCCATGTCGCGATCGAGACGACCACGATAAGAGGTCAGGTGTTGCACCCTTCTTGTTACCGCCAGTTGTATAGCGGGTTTTACATGGCGACCAGGCATTTCGAGGTCGTGACAGAGTTTGGTCAAGGCCAGGAGTTTCTACTTCGCCACATAGTATTTTTGTGTCAGAATAGAGTTTGGCCTTGGATGGGGTTTTTATGTCGCGACAGAGTATTATTACGTCGCGACAGAGTTTGGCCTAGACAGGGAATTTTAGGTCGCGACAGAGTATTTCCACTCGACCGAGTTTGGGGTAAAGGCCAAGAGAGTTTACGTCGCAACAAAGAATTTGATGTCGCGACAGAGTATCCCTTACGTTGCGATAGAGAGTTCCAGGACATGAGGTCTTCCATGTCATGACATAGTGTTCTATGTCGCGACAGTGGGGCAAGGCACTTCATCGCAGGCAGGCTATGCGCGTGACAAAGACATTGTGTCGCGATAGCATGGCACTGTGTTGCGTTGTGACAAAGAAGGCCATGCACGCATGAGGAACTAGTGAGGCGCGTGTCGGCGAGAATTTATTGCGCGAGGCTCGGCCCGCCTGGCAGTATTACACATCTTGTGGACCGTACAATGGGAAAAAAAAAAGGGATTCCCTAGGATTAGCGAATCCTGACGCCATTAATCGAGTCTAGGTTTATAAATACCTGGGCTCGATGTCGGATACTAATGGTATGGCTCGATTATCGAGAGAATTGGGTATCTGATTACCTAGGACTTGATGGGCACGAGGTTTAGATCATGTCCATTCGTGTGCATTATGATGAAACATTATATTGCTATATAATGCATGATATTGTGTAAGTATATACTTTAGTAAATAGTATATAGGAAATATTGAACACTAGGGTGAGAGAAAATAACCTTGAGGGTTCGGTAAGTAAATAAACATGTTAGTTCGATTGTGATGTATATTAGTATCGGCATATCACCTTCGCAATTGAACAAAGGAAGAAAGAAATCTCAATCTGCTATTTGACATATGTAGATCGCGAAGTCTAGGAAAGGGGCATGAGAGGAGTCGCCACGAGAGCGATAGCCAACCACCACTGTTTTTACCAACGGGCCTTTGTAGAGGCTATAGGTCACTGAAATTTCGCTGCCGTTCTCAGTGCTTGATGCGGTTGGGGGTAAGGAGGATTAAGGTAACCTCTAAAGGTTTATGGTACATCATCCTCAGAGCATTCACGGGGAAGGAATTGAGTGGTGGTGACCATTGGATTCGGCGGTCAGAAGGAAAGGGTTTGGAGGTATGGGATTACCTCTCCGATGCAGGTCAGATTAGAAATTTACATTTAAGTTAGAGGGTGAATCCTAGGTATGGTGGGATTGGATTAAAGTCTCAAGGGATTTGGAGACGATGACATGGAGAGAGTTCCGAGAGCACTTCATGAGTAAGTTTTTCCCGGCATCTGCTAGGCATGCAAAAGCTCGGGAGTTCCTTGTGTTAAAATAAGGAAGTATGACCGTACTCTAATACGTAGCTAAGTTCACTGAATTAGCACGTTTCGGGGATGATTACGTGGCCACCGACGTGGCTAAGGTGAGGAAGTTTGAGGATGGTCTAAAGCTGTCCAACTAGGGCAAGATTGTGGGATTCCTCCTACAAGACATGAACTCTATGGTTAGGACAGCTACGACCATAGAGAGAAAGATAGACGACTCACGGAGCATTCGAGACACGGGTGCTGGTGACAAAAGGAAGGAGGGCCAGCTTTCTTCTAGTTCGGGAAAAAAACAAAAGGCTTCTAGTTCACGAGGGTTTCAGGGATAGGGCCTTGACTATCAGGGCCAAGGCTAAATTAGGGCTCCTAGCCAGTTAGGACCAATGACATGCTACCATTGTCACATCGGCTGAACACATCGGGCCAGGTGCCACCCGTAGAGTAGGGATCTCAAAGTTATGAGACACTCTGAGTCCCGATCATGATAAGGCACACTTGACTCAATTTGTCCTTCTTACCCGGCCACGGAGCCGAGAGAGGCCAATGTCTGATCTCGAGTCTGACACATGCACCTACCATGTCATAGGCGATGAGAAATTTCAGAGTATGGGTTAAAGTGAGGTAGGGCTCATAAGACGGGACTTTAGGGACCTAGGGGCGTGTCTACATCATTACACCGCAGACTGAGATTGTAGATCAGTTGGTTATACAGGGTGCGTTTCTACTCTCGCGCCTATGGGCAAGAGTGTTGTTTGATTTTGGTGCATCGCATTCATTCATCTCAGCATCATGTGTGAAAGAATTGAGCTTAGAGGTTAAGACCTTGGAAAAGCCGTTAAATGTGAGCTCTCTCCTAGGAACTAGGGTGAGTTTTGATATGATATGTCGGGATTGTGAGTTAGAGATCTCCGAGATTCTACTCACTATGGACCTGAGGGTCATGGACATGTCAGACTTTGATGTCATCCTCGGGATGGGTGGTTGGCGGCCGCGTTGAGGCGAGTCATCGATTGTGATAAATGAGAGGGGATTCTTTGCCCTACACACGAGGCGGTGTTTGTGTTATGTTTTAGGGGATTAGCCACGATGCTACTTTGCAGTGAGTGTATAACTCTAGGTGGCATGGGCAGTTGATGGGTTGGCTGGCAAGCCTTACCTTAGAAGATGAGGCAAGGCAGGAGTTGGGTCTACCTCAAGTAGTTTGTGAATATGAAGATGTTTTTCTTGATGAACTACTGGAATTACCTCAGCAAGTGTAGACTTCCCGATTGAGTTACACTCTGATCTGCGCCCGTTTTATAACTCATAGGATGGCGCGGAATTAAGTTCACGAGGAACTCAAGGTCACATATAGGAATTATTGAAAGAGGGTTTTATTAGGTAGCGCCTCACCTTGAGGCGCTCAGTTATTTCTAAGAAAGGATAAGACCCTTACATTGTGCATTGACTTTCGAAATAGAAACCGAGTTACGATCGAGGCAGGGGTATCCTTTTCACCCAGAGGATTGATGATTTGTTTGATCAGGCGGAGAGTGCGGGTATGCTCTAAGATAGATCTCACTTTGGGTACCATCGATTAAAGAGTTAGGAGGTGATATCCTAAGACATCGTTCAAAGCGGTATAGGCATTCGAGTTCCGCGATGCCTTTCGGATTGATGAAGGCAGCAACATTCATGGATCATGCGCCAGGGTATTCTAACCACACATTTGGGTTTAATTTGTTGTAGTCTTCGTTGACGACATTTTGATCTACTCCGAGAGTTTGAGGAGGAGCATGAGGGATCATTTGGGGTTGTTCTGAGTTTTGAGAGACCATCGGATGTATGCCCAGTTCGACAAATGTGAATTTTGGCTTGCGGGGTGAAGTTCTTAGGACACGTGTCGTGTCGGCTTAGTGTGTCGAGTAGACCTTTAAGGAAAGGTTGAGGCTTTTTATGGATTAGGAGTAGGAAGTCGGTCTTCGAGATACGTAGTTTCTTGGGATTGGAAGGGTGTGGGAGGTCATTGAGGATTTCTCGACTGCGGCACCTATGACAAGGTTGACCGAAAGGATGTCGATTTAGTGGAATGACTTGTGTGAGAGGGCATTCGAGAGTTGAAAGTAGGCTTGCCGGCTGCGGTTGGCTTGATCCGGAATGGGGCAGTGCGTAGTTTATTGTGATGCCTCTAAGGACGGACTTGTATGTATCTGGATGTAGTCCACGAAGGTTGTGGCTTATGGTCCTAAAAGGCTAAAGAATCATGAGCAGAATTACCCTACACATGACATGGAGTTGGTTGCTATAGTCTTTGCCTTAAGACTAGTATGTGTTTGTATGGTGAGTAGTTTGATCACGGCTTATCTTCTCATGGCTCGAGCTAAGCGGAAGAGTTTCACCCATAGACGACGACGACCTCTAGAGTTTGAGGTGGGTGATCATGTCTTCTTGAAGGTGATGCCTAAGAGAGGAGTGGTCAGGTTTGGCAAGTAGGGGAAGCTATCGTTGAGGTATATCGGGCCCTTCGAAATACTCGAGAGGGTGGGCACAGTTGTGTATTGGTTGGCTTTATCGCTGAGTTTATCATGTGTCCCTGAGGTATTCCATGTCTCCATGCTCCGGAAGTACACTCTAGATCCTACTCATGTAGTAGATTAGGGCGAACTTGTTTTCGATGAAGATGGGACCTTCGAGGAGGGACCTGTGCTTATTTTGGACAGCCGAGATCAGGTGTTACAATGTAAGACTATGAGGCTAGTGAAGGTGTTGTGGCAGCACCGAGAAGTGGAGGAGGCAACATGGGAACACGAGGACACAATGCGTACTAGATATCCCTTCCTGTTTGAGGACAGAGGTACGTTGTTTAGTCATTGAATATTGAATGACTATTGCACGTGCATGTGATTGTATGCATATGTGTGTGTGAATTTAGGGACATAATTCTTTTAAGGGGGGGAAGATGTGAGGGCCCAGGTAAAGTGTAACGATAGATTACCTTTACAGTATAGGCTGCAAGCCTAGGAATTTTGCTAGATCTCGAATAACGACACGGACCACACTATTGAGTTCGTCTCATGAAATCTAGTTGCATAGTCGAACTATGTCGAATTCTTGGACAGTTGGAATTTCATGTATTGCGAGGCAAATTGGCGACACATGACACAAGGACACGTGCCATTTGACACCAAATAAGTGGACACTTGGCACATGGGAAGCCAAGTGTCATATACATGTCATACTCCACCATGGGATTGAAGTGGCATAGGAGACACATAGCATGACGATTGCCATGTGTCATAATGATTGAGAAAGGTGTCCTACATCTAGATCAAAGTGAGTTCGTTGGAATGAGAAAGGAAAGATAAAGAAAAAGGGAGAGGAAAGGAGGTCCAGCATCTATTGGTCTCGAGTGTTTGAACAAGCAAGAGGTTCGATGGGTTAGGAAGCGAGCTAGACTACGCTCTAAGAGGTACGGGTTCTCTCATACTCTGGTTAGTCCTTATATAAGGGTCATTCGACGGCCATGAGGTGTAGCCCTAAAGGTAAGGATGATTCAAGAACAATTGTGACCAAACTGTCGGTGAATTACGGACTAGTTTCTAGGTCCTTTATGTTCTTAGAATTGCAGTTCTAAAGCAGGTTGTATTTGCTCGAAAATACGGGCTTGAGTATGGTGATTTTGTAGTGTATGTCGGTCTTGGACATGGTGCGACATGCTGGGCGTAATATCTTGTTTAGGTGCGAACATGAGATCCGAGTTTGTGTGTTGTTGCTTTGTTGAATGACATACAAGTGTGTGAAAAATCATGTGGATATTGTTTAGCTTTTTCTATATAGACTAAAAACCCCTCAAATTCACATAGTTACAAGAGCCTTACACTTCTCTTGCACCCATGCCACTTTGGATAAATTTCCTTGATTAAATAAATCTGTCTTGATGTTTAGGATTTTAAAATTGGGTTTAGTCTATGACAATGCAAGTGCACAGGTCATACAAGTAGTAAAATCTGAATGTAAGTCGGGTATCATTCCACAGTTAGTGAATTAGAGGGTCCCGACTACCCGACTGCGAAGTTACATGCTATTTGGACTAAAAAGCGTAGTAGAAGTTTTATCTAAAAATACAAAATCTAATCTATTGACTAACTATTGAGCTAAAACAAAAACAAGAAAAATAAAATAAAAATAGTAACAACTAAGAACATAAAGAAACGAAATATTGGACGAATTTGTTCCCTTTGTGAGAAAGCAGAACTATCGGTGAATTCTGATGAAGCGATGAAATTCCTGCGAGAAAGTACATTTGCTCCATTGTATTGATGGATACAGATTTGTCAGAGATTGCACAAATGTTGCGGAGTTAGATTTCTCCATATTCATGGTTAAGAAGCTCTTGCTTCTCTCGATCGAATCGAACGATTACTTGTATTTACCTTTTTCTTTTAAAGATGTGGGTATTTTTTCCTTCTCGATACTTCACACCGTTTCTTGATGATGCGAGATCTTTTGCTTTTCCTTCTTAGGTTTTTTGCAAAGTTACACACCACTTAATTAGTGGCTCATCCTTGGGGATCTATTGATTCCTCCTTTCCCTTGATTAGATCTCGGCTAACACGGTGGGAACTCTCTTTAGATTGAGGTGAACTCTCACGATTGTTTATATTGTTAAATGTTCCCCCTCAGAGCTTGATTATGAGCGAATGGGATATTTATCAAAATGAACTTTCGAGGCTGTTGATTCATCAATGGTAGTCTAACATACCCATAAGGGAATGCTCTCAGCTCTCAGGAATCTCCATCTCTGTGTCGCGCAGAGGGCATCTGGAAATCAGAGCAAGATACACTCCTTAAATTGGTATTCGGTACTACCATTGGGAACTTATTGATTCAAAAATGACACAAAGTAAGCTAAATCTCAGCCCAAATAGCTTTCTCCGGATTTTTGCGAAGGCGCAACTAGCGTATGTCAAATCCGGTAATTGCGTTCCAATTGCATCGCGATTAAAGAAATGGGCGATCCACACGTACATCCATTGTAATCGCGATAAGCTCGAGAAGAAATGAATTCGGAAATTTGTCTAGATTTCATAAATTTTCAAGCGTAATTTTAAGAAGAAAATGAAATAAAAATCGGCTCAAATCGTTTTGCACGGAGTTCTCGAGATTCGAGATCAGAAAAAATTTAAATAAAATGAAAATAAAAAAAAAATAAAATTCTACTCTACAAACTATACAACGAGTTCCTCTCCTTTTCCCACTTTTTAAGGTAGTGAAGGCGGAAGCTACTTTACTATTCTAACACTTTATCACATTTATAAGCTATCGAAAGAAAATGAGCCTAATGCGAAAGCTCAGTGGAATTCGAAAGCCCCGAATCAACATCTCGAATTGCGACCTCGGGTTGATGTGTGACCTCGATTACTATTTGTTCGATTCGGTTCGACGAGTTTCTTGAGTTCACGTGAGGTTTCTTGCAGCTTTGTTGATTAGTGGTTGCGACCCCAATTGTGGTTGCAACCTCTTTGGCTTAGTTGTTCTTAAGAATTGATGTCGCGACCTTAGTCTCACGTCAGCAGCGACCTCTTTAATCGTTCCTTACGTAGCAGTGCGGGTGACCTCGATCTGGTCCCGATCACTCCTCTTCCTTGTTGCGGCCTTGCGTCGTGACCCTCGAGTATTAGGTTGTAACTATATTTCTATTTCAGCGCCTAGTTCTAGGTTGTGACTTATTTTTAAGTCGTGACCTTGTTTGTAGTCTTACGCCTTCCACGGGTTTCGATTTAAGTTGCGACCTTAAGGTGATGTCGCGACCTCTTTTTTTGTTCATTTCCCTTCTTCTAGTCGCAACCTCAATTCTTTGTTGCAACCAGTTTCCTCCTTCCAACCTCTATTCCAGGTCACGACCTCAAGGTGATGTCGCGACCTCATGTTGCTCTTTTACGGTTGCATATGAGTCGATTGCTCGAGAAGTAGTTGCGACTGGATTTCTTCTTCTCGATTCTTCTTCAGGTCGCGACTTGAATGAGTGGTGGCGACATCGTTTGTGGTCCTTCATTAATAAAGTGGTGCGCAGCCGGTTTTCTTAGCGAGGACCGTTTGGCCGACGGGTTGCGACCTCCCTTTTGTTCTTCAACTCTTAGTTTGGTTGCAACTTCAATCTCTCTGTTGAGACTCTAGTTCCCGTTTTCATGTTGCGACCTCAACTGCACGTCGTGACCTCAAATGGAGCCCTTCATTTAAAAACTAGTTGCAACTTCATTTTCTTGCAGAGACCTTCCTTGTGGCTTCATTTACGGATCCATGTCGCGACCTTAGATTGACGTTGCGACCTCGGTTAATGTGATTGGGCGTCGCGACATCGGTGTGGTGTTGCGGTAGAGATTAATCTACCTTGAATAATTCCTTTAGTCTCAACCACACTTCCTTTGCCATGACCTCTTTCACTTCATTTGCTTTTGGTCATTAATTATGGCTCGACTTAGTCACGACCCAGCTTGCTAAGGTCTTATTTCTTCTGAGATTGATCTTGGTATTTATCGTGACTTGGAAATGATGAACAAATGAGCTTCTGTCGCGACTCGATTTTCATTTGCGACTTCATTTTACGCTTGTAGGATGATCTCTTAAGTTTTGCTTTGGAATTTTAGCCTGTGTCACTTTTAAGCAAATTAAATTTGGTAAAATATCCACGTTTACGCATCTGAATCAACATTTATCTTGTAATTTGCTCAGAAAAATGGATTAAAAATCAAATGAGTTTTTGGACTCATCAAATTCCCCCGAGCTTAAAATTTTACTTGTCCCCAATGAAAAAGAAAAAATTGTTTGTCCTCAAAATTAAGCTTAGATTTTAAGGTTGTTTTAAATTCACACCACGATCTTTCTTATTAGTATAACTTTGAAAATAGGAGATAAGCGGCATCATTTAAATTTGATTTCGATTGAGAAAAGAATGATCTCTTCTTCTATCTGATTTCTTGATGAAATAATGTATTTAAACAGTTTATTCAACAAGTCTTGTTTTGTGTGTGTGTGCTGGTCTTCAATCCTTTTCATCTTCATGTTGAATTTAGTTAATCTTCACAGGAGTTTCCTTGAATTTGTTGGTCGAAGTCCATAGGCTTATTTTCATATTGATCTCCACAAATGTAGGTAAATTCAACCTTCAAGATCAAAGAGGTCTTTCGGGCTTATAACGTTGAAGCAGATGGTGGGGTAGATAATGGGAAAATTAAGTTGTAAATCACCGATTTACTTTTTCTTGTGCCAACGCGCCGATGACCTTCGTCCTTTTCTTCTTTGTACTTATTGATTCCTCCTCCCGATCTTGGCACACGATTCATCTTTTTGGGAATCTTTTATGGCATTTGATTTCCACTTGCACTTTATTCGGACCAGGTTCCTTGCTCTGGGAACTTCTTTTGCTTCTGTTTTTCTAATGATGGGAATAGTGCAATGTTTTGTCTTCTTAGGCTTTCTATTACCCTTAGAGAACTTTAGGCTAGCAACTCCCATACCAGTTGGTATTAGGGTACTAGGTGTTGAAACACCCCTACGAGCTTAATTGTTAAAAAAAAATAGGCCACAAGACAAAACTTATTCCCCTTTTTCATCGATTTACGCCTTTTCCCTAATCTTTGAGAGTTATTTCTTCTCCTCCTACAGTAATATTTGGAAATATTTTTCCCCGAACTAGTTTCTTCCTTCTGATGAACCTTTATGTGCTAGGCCGGATAATTTAGGCTCTTTCTTGTAGGATTGTGCAGGAAGGGGATTCGAGGTTTCGATTCTTTGTCATTTGAAAAAATTAAGTCTTGTTTGTCTCGAAGCATGGAACTAAGAGTGTATGCTAAGCATACATTGATAGTAGACTTGGAAAAGCTCAAACTTCGGATGGCCTCACATCGTCTTTGTTGGTATTTTACCTAAGATTTCGTCTCAATCAATAATCTAACAAGTTCTAGGACCATGAACTCTTAATCATGAATTCCTAGAAAATGTTCCTAATTCTTCTCAAAGTTTCATGAGTTTTGTTGACTGATGTATTATTTCTTCTTCAAGACTTGTACTTATTCAGCATTTATTTACACACTTTCAATCGATTATTTGTTCCTTGGCAATATCCATTTTCCAATTTTGCAATCTAAATTGGATTTTAAATAGGCTTACTCGATTCCGAGTTTACTGAATCACATGCTCTTATTTTTCCTGCATTTTTGTTCTTGGGAGCAAAACAGAAATTTTGTCATTATTCAAGCAAGGTTTTCATAATTTTCATGCAACTAGAAAATGACATAAACATAAAATTTCTCCAGTCATGTTCATCCATTAAACATCACATAATTATTCACGAGTCAAATTTTTCATTCCAACAGCACACAATCCGACAAGTAAAGAGAGTAACTATCGAATGAATGCAATAAAACCTGGAGACAATTTTGATAGCATAGTAGTTCTATTAAAATTTTAGGGAATGTATAGATTGAGAACATCTTTAGGAAAATTTTTAGTTCCCTTTCTTCTTTTGTAGGCTTTTGGGTATAATGTTAGGAGTGCATCAGCGTACGTTGGGGATCCAGACTTAGGAAATTTCATCTCAGTTTTTGTCTCTCGAATCTGGAGAATTTCTTTGCCTTTTGCACATATTTCAGCTGTTGTTTGCCTTTGCAGCGATGAGTGTGTCTTGCCTCTTCCCACGGTCACATCCTAACTCGGAGAAATACATTCTAGTAGTTTGAATGATTTTGTTGATCAATTCCAGACTCTCGACCAGATTTTTTCTCTATACTTATCCATTGTCCTCCGGTCTGCGTCTCTATCGCCCCATTAATTTCTCAAATTCCTTGAACATTCTACATAGAAGTATTTGAAGCCCTAAATTTTCACACGAGCATGTTAGCCTCATTTACGCTTCCTTCTTCGGTATGTTTAAGAAGATACGCATCTCTCTTGAATTGATTGTTGTAAAATGCCTCCATTTTTACATTCATTTTTCCAATCATTTTTTCTTCTCTTCTCTACAGCTCCTCTTTCCACTCTTCTTCTCTGAGCTCCCAATTTTGCTCCCACGTCTGCTCTTTCTTTCTAGCTACAACTTCTAAAAAATCTTCTACGTCTGCTTCTTGTCTTTCCGTTCACATTCTCTCTCTTCCATCTCCCTCTTCATCGATCTGAGCATTTCCATAATTTCTATGCTATCTTCTCTGCTCCTTGATCCTTCTGCTTGTATAGGTAAGTGCTCTTGTACCTCAGGATATGAATGGCTCGAAGGGCTCATCCTGAAATGTGCTTCCTTTGCCACTGCTGGATGGATGTCTTAAGCCATTGCCTCCGTCTCTCTTTGTCTCATTTCTCGGTGGTACTTTTAAGCCCGGCATCCTCCATTATTCCTTTACGCCTTTTCCTTTGGGTCCCACTAGTCACTCCAGGTTAAGTCGAAGAGGGAGACTGAGGAGCATTTCTCTTCTTCCTCCCACATTCCCGCCGCTGCGAGAATAGAGAGTCGGTGATAGTGGTAGGGTGAGGGATCATCCTATTTCTTTATTCTGCGCATGGTGGTAGCCTCGATGGACTCTTTGTCGAGTTCACATGTTCATTTTTATATCCTTTCAAAAGGCATATAAAATGATGGCCCTCTGTTCAGTAAACGAATGTTTTGTAGGAACAATGCAGACGGATGAGTAAAACCGGACCTTTAGCCTTCGGTGGGGGCTCCCGTTTGATGGCGGGTGGGGGGTTCTTCTTCGTGACCTCCCATTTCCTTCTCCCTCCGGTCAGCGAGGTTTAGTATCTTATCATAGTTTGGATTTTCTACTGACTTCTTATACTTGACGTCTTGAATCCCTCGATTGACATTTCATTTATCAAATATCCCAGAGAAAGGTACCAAACACCCCTCACATGGTGAATCCTCCTTATTACCACCATATTTGCATAAAACTCCTGTGGCGAAAATCTGGCGCCTTGTGTTCACAAAGAATCCCCTATCTCTTTCTCTATTACCTCCAACGGGATATCGGGTTTCCCCAGAAACCCCTTTGCTTTCTGAGCTCCTTGTCATGATATCTTGTTCTACAATTCTTGAGCCTCTTTTGAAATGGAAGTCTTTGTCTTCTTATATTTGCTTCTTTCTCACGATTTAACTCATCTTCCCTGCATTTAGGTTCTTATTCGACATTGATTTCTTCCCCGAGGTTAAAAGGTTCAGTGAACTCTTCAGCTACCTCGACACTTTCACGCATAATTTCGTCAATCAGTTTATTAAGATTTGTGATGTCGTCTTGATTTGCTACCATGAGTGAAGATTTGTGATTTCGCCTTGGTTGGCTCTCTGGTTTTAGGGTTTTAAGATTAGCTTGATGGATGCGAAGTGGAAGGTTAGGATGAATTAAAGTTGAATGGAAATTTGAATGGAAGTTGGGCTCGATGTCATGATTGCGATATAGAAGTCCCAGGCATTAAATTTTGAGCCTCTTGAGTGTGATTTTCAATGAATTCTATTTTTAATGCTAGAACGCCCAAAATGAAAGGTTTAAAACCTATTCTTATTGAGATTTGGACAATTCTAGTCGCAACCTAAAGATTTTTGTCGCGACCTGCAATGTGGTCAAAACCTCAATCTCACTGTTGTGACCTGTTTTTCTAATTTATTGCTTCAATGTCCAACATTCTTGGTCGTGACTTATGAATTGATGTTGCGACCGGAAAATTTTTTAGGTCTCCCTGAACAATCAAATTCTCAGCAATTTCAATTCACCAAATCCAATCAAAACAAATACAATTCAATTCATCTTCATCATTCAAATACTCAACAAATCCATTCACTATGCATCAGATTCAAAATTTAAGCACAAAAATAAAATAAAATTCCCCGAACTTTGATCATTCTAATCGGAGACAAAATTTACTAAGTTCGAGAAGAGTATGCCACTTTTTGTCTCTTTTGCAGATTGGAAGTTTGATTGTAGATGTTCCCCCTTTGCACATTCTTATTGTCCTACAAAACTAAAAAAAAAAATATTTACTTACTCTTCAATCAGTAATGAATAAAATTAAACAAAGCTATTAGAAACTTTCACACAAAAAGTATAACAGGAAAAACTTAAAACAAACTGATGTGGATTGCCTTCCACAAAGCTGCTCAATTTTAGCTGGACTTGCTGCTACCATATTTCCGTTTCTTCAAATTTTCTCATTCAGGACTAAGAGTCATTCTTCCACTTGCATTTTCCAAGGTAGTGCTTTAATCTCTGACCATTAACTTTGAATTCCTCCTGATTGCTGGTTCTAAGTGTCTTTGCCCGAATTTGTACTTGATACTCTGTATGGTCAGCTCCATTTTGATTTAAGCTTCCCACTAGAAAGGAGTCTTAGTACGGAGTTGAATAACGAGGGCTGATCTTACGCTGAATTCTCTCCTCAAAATCCTTTGATCATGCCATTTTTTTGTTTTATCTTTGTAGATGCAACTTATCATAGGCTTCATTCCTCAACTCTTCCAATTCATTTAGTTGGAGTAGCCTCTCTTCTTTAGCGACCTTGAAATCAAAATTTAGCTTCTTGATGGCCACAGCGAAAAGCTTTATATTCTAGCTTTCGAGGTAGGTGTAAGGTTTTCAAAGAGACCCGATTTGTATAGGGGACATTCAATGGGCGTTTTAAGCGATCCTGGCCAATACTTGAGTGCATCATCAAGTTTCGGGAAACCCGATATTTTCTGCTGGAGCTTACAATCTTTTCAAGAATTTTCTTTATCTCCCTGTTGTAAATTTCAGCTTGCCCATTTGTTTGAGGATGATAAGCTAAGCTCATAATGTGTTTGATACCATATCTGCCCATTAGTTTGTCAAACACTTTATTTGCAAAGTGGCTTCCTCCATCAACGATTATAGTTAGGTGTCCCAAATCTCTTGAGAATGTTTCTTTGTAAAATCCTACAAGCGTATTAACATCATTCTTGGGACAATTTGTTGCCTCGACCCGTTTTGATACATAATCACATTTAGGAGTATGTATGTATTTTCCAAGCGAAGGTGAAAGGCCCGTAAAATCTATTCCCATTACATGAATAATTGCACCACGGGATACCTTGTAGGGCATTTCATGCTGCTGGCGATATTTCCCATTCTTTGGCATTGATCGCATAAGCCACCCATTCAAAGCAGTCCTTGAAAATAGTAAATGATAAAATCAGGGCCCGAAGAATTTTGTAGGTTATTTTGTCTCCTCCTGAAATGTCCCTCCGTATGGTGATGCATGACATTCTGTAAATCTTACTTTGCTCATCTTAGTACACATCTTAGTAGTCAGTCCGGCCTCCTCTCCCCAAATAGTAGTGGGTCGTCCCGGATGTAGTACTTCTTTGTAAGTCCTTAGCTTTTCTCTGTTTGGTAGTTTGAATTCGATGGCATAATTCCTGAAGCTAAGAGTTCACAATATCGATACGAGTGATTGGAGTGGCCAATTTGGAATAACTGCTCATCTGGAAAGTTTTCTGCTATTTCTCTTTCTTCTTCTTGTACAGCAGGTTTCTCCACTCTTGACAAGTGATCAGCTATCACATTGTCACAACATTTCTTGTCTTTTATTTCTAAATCAAATTCCTGTAATAAATGATACCCACGATCGATCTTGGCTTTGCTTCTTTCTTTGCCTTAGATATTTAATTGTTGCATGATCGGTGTGTATAATAACATGGGACCCTAAAATGTAGCTAAATTTTCACATACAAATACTATTTATGACATCTCCTTTTCATTAGTAGAGTAATTTTCTGAGCTTCATTGAAGGTTTCTTTGGCTTAGTATATGGCCTTGAATACCTTACCGACTACGTCCCGTCTGGCTCCGTACCTGGAAAAATCAACGGCATCACCACGTGATTTCAAATTCTCTGTTCAATCTGGTTTTGCCATGATTGGAGCTTCATTAATCTGATTTGATCTCTTCAAAAGAATTACAGCGGATTCATCAAAATTGAACTTAGTATCTTTCGACCAATCTGCATAGTGGTTTATGATTTTTGAAATCTCGATAAATCTTATAAAATCCGGCATGTCTAAAACTTATAATTCCCTTATTTGTAGTAGAGTGAGTATCGGATTTCTTATAATTGAAACTTTTGCTTGATCCACTTCCAGCCTTGCTGCAGAAATCATGTACTTACTAAGATGATTCCATACGTAACCATAAAGTGGCATTTTCCCGATTGAGCTAGATTCTTGTCACGGCACCTTTGAAGTCACATCCCCGAGTGTCTGAGCATTGTTGTTCAAGCTGGATCCATACAGCATGAAATCATCCATGAAGATCTCACGCAACTATACTTGAATCGAGAAAATATAGACATCATGCATCTTTGGAATGTGCAGGAGCATTACAGACCAAATGACGTTCTACTAAAGCGAAAGTACGAATGGGCATATAAAAGTGGTTTCTCCGATCCTCAGATGCTGATAGCAATTTGGTTATATCCAGTATCCATTAAGAAAACAAAAGTAGAATTATCATGACTTATCGGCGTTTGATCGATGAAAATGAAAATGATCCTTTCTTGTTGAAATTTAGTTTATGTCGATACACCACTCTATCTATCCTGACTCTTGTAGGAATCGGTTCATTCTTTTTCATTTCGATCACGGTGAATCCACCTTTCTTAGGAACCATTTATATCTTTAGGCTGCCCAGCCTCGATACCAATATATAAATTGCATTAAAGCCATTTGAACTTCTTTTCGCCTTGACTTCTTTCATCACAGGGTTCAGCCTCCTTTGATGCTCAATAGAAATTTTTGCATTATCATTCAGCAATATTTTGTGCATCTGAATGGAGGCCCGATACCTTTAAGATCCTCGATTGACAATGATAGCTTCCTTGTACTTTCGAATTTCAATGACCTGTTCTTGATTTAGTCGATGCGGTGATATGATAATTGGTTTTCCTTTAGTTCTAAGAACTCATTGGATATTGACAATTTTCAATATTAACCATATGCATAAATTTCTGCTCGATAGTTTTATCCCACATTGCATATCATCTTGGTATTTTTCGATCATGTAAGGACTATTTCTTTGTTATACAAATTTAGAGCAACATTTCACAATCGATACTCCCGAGATACTAAAAATTCATCTCAATTTCATTGATAGAATGTTGAAATCTGATCGAATTGCTTTCAAACAAGAAGACTATTGTTTTCTGACCCATCTGACTTCTGCATCTATCGAAATTATTTCCAAACTCATTAAGATTAAAAGTGCACCATTTCATTTCCCACCCTTAGTATCAGTTCACCTTTACGCACATCTATCAAGGCGAGAAAGGTGAATTGACCTGTCTTTAAAATCCGCAGAGGGGAAGATGAATTTTTCCCACCTTGTGGCTTACATCTTGAGAACACCTTATGGTTATACCATTGATATGTCGACAATTTGCAATGTGATTCTTTGTTGGAGTAAGTTCCCCCAGGCCTTAGTCTCACGAACCCTTGTGAGAGGCATCAGGTATACTAGCACGGAATCACCTGAGGCCTTCTTGAATTCATATTTTCTATGGGCGGGGATGGTGAAGCGCTGGGTCAACCGTTTTTCTTTAGGAGCTTTTTCTTTGGATAAGCGCTGCAGTGCGGTCGAGTTCAACCTTATTCCTTCTCGACTATTTTCCTTTTCTTGTTGATATCTCCTTCGAGGAAATTTTGCATAGTTAGGCATTTGGTTGAACCTCTACAAATGGGATATTGATTTCTATCTTCTTGAAGATGTCCAAGAATCTAGAAAACTGCTCTTCCCTTTTTACTTATACGAGCCTCTGCGGGAAATGGCCTTTGTAGGTGCATAATTTGATACTCTCTCCTTACGAGCACTCACTCACTTCCTTGGTGTTTAGTACATGTGCTCTTCTCTCCTTCCTTTTCGGTTTTCTTTGTTTTTCTGTCAGTCTTGGCTTCCTTCCATGCTTGTTGTTGTTGCTCACTTCTTTCCCACTTCTTAGGCCCGAGCGCCGTACAGTCCTTTGGATTCTTTTAAGTGTTACTGGGAATGTACCCTTGCTCGATTTGGCATACTAAGGGCGGGTGCCACTTGTGTCTCAGTTTTTTGATGAGGCACTTGTATTGCTACTGAAATACTTGAGTATTAGACTTGAAAGCTTCCCGAGTCAGGACGGAGTTTATGCTCATGGAAGTGTATAAGCCTCTTGTTGTCCCCATGGCTGCGGCATTTGTTCTTGAATGGATTTGGAGTCCTCTGTAATACGATAGTCATTCTGCGCCGCCCCCGCGATCTTCTTGGTGGAACCTTGATGGCTGTGATATCCACTGATGAGGATCATCCATGCCTTTGGCCTTATGTGTGCCACTCCGCCCCATGAGAAATTCTCATGGTTCCTCGATGCCTAATTTGTAATGTGTGGGCGAGGTTAGGATTCCCCAACCCAGAAATAGTAATTTCTTAGTTCATTCATGTACTTAACCTCCATGACCTCATAAGCGTCACTCTTATTGGTATTTCGGCCACTTCTTCTCATTGCTTCTCTTTCCATTGCTCTATCTCGCGAAGCGTGTGCATTTTCTTTCCTGTTTGTCCATCCTGTGCATGATGGCATCTAACTTTGCCTCCATAGCTGTCATTTTACTCAGCTCCATGACCCCTTTTCCTCTGTTGTTACCCTTTGTAAACTCAGATGGAGCCTTCATATTGCACTTGGCTAGGTCTTCTATCAGATCCCTAGCCTCTTCAGCACTTTTTCTTTTGAATGCTCCACAGCACGAAGCGTCAATGATGCCTTTAGATGTATCATTTAAGGCATGATACGCTATATCCATCAGGTTTTTAAATCAATTCCATGCATAGGACACCTTTCACGCCTCTTGAATCTCGAGCTATATATAGGCTCTCATATTCCCTTGTTGGAACACTACTTGATCTCTTTTCTTACATCGGAGGGTGAGAGATGGGGAAAGAACACATGAGTATGCTTCCACCCAGTTCTTCCCAAATGTCAGAGAAATTTGAACCATATGGTAATGACTACGTACCATGCTTGGGTGCTATATCTTAAGGAGAAAATGGGAAGAGATGCGAAGCTTTATCACCTCTAGCCTCACACCCACATTCGAAACTGCTATATTTTCCATCCACGAGAAATCTACCCGGTGTTAAATTTGGGAGTCTTTGAGTAGAGTGGCACTTTGTGAATTGATCTTCTTTGCATACATTTATTTATCAAAGGCGGCTTTAGTTCGAAGTTATTTGCATCCAGTAGGTTGTCGATTGCGAGAATATTCTTCTGAATGATAGGCCTCCGAGAAATCCTCCATTATTATCGATCATAGGAGGCGCCCGAGCTAGCGCGTCGCGCTCCATCTGTAAGTCATGTCTCTCAAATACGCCGCCGGCTGCGATTCTCGCTCTTTTAGTCTTTCTTAAGCTTATGAGTGTTCTTTCCAATTAGGTGTCTGGCACGGCAGTGCACGAATCTGTTCCTATGCATTAAGGATTTCCTAAAATTGAAACACTCGGATTAATAGGATGGTCGAACTAAAAATTATTTTGACATGGCTTGTTAAAGATTAGTGGTTAAATGCCGACCCTTTGCTTGTAAAACTATTTTTGTTCTTTTCTTTTATAAAATGTCAAATTAGCATTTCCCTCTTTTGTTAGAATATTGATCCTATTCAATCCTTTCCAATCCGTAGCGCCATAAAACTTATTTGCTTATTTTTCTATATAGACTAAAAACCCCTCGAATTCACATGATTCTGAGGCCTTGCAGCTATACTTGCACCCATGTCACTTTTGGATAAATTTGCTTGATTAAATAAATGCATCTTGATGTTTTAGGATTTTAGGTGGGTTTGGTCTGCAATAAACTCCATGATCTTGTGAGTCATACAGTAGTAAAATGCGAATGTAAGTCAGAGTATCATTCACGAGGAGATTAATGAGTGAGATCAACTACTGACTCTTTGAGAGTTACATGCTATTTGGACTTAAAGCGATAGTAGAGAAAGTTTTATCTAAAAATAAAAATCTAATCTATTGACTAAGCTGACCCAGGCTAAAACAAAACAGAAAAATAAAAATAAAAATAATGTGACTAAGAACATAAGAACAAAATATTGAATTTGAATTTGTTACTTGTGAAAGCGAGAACTATCGAGTGAATTACAATGAAGCAGTCAGACCTACGAAAGTACATTGGTGTGTATTGATGGATCACAGTTTTGTCCAAGATTGCCTAAATGTTGCGGTTAAGTTTCTCCATATTCAGCGGTTAGAAGCTCTTGCTTCTCTCGAAATTAGTCGAACCCGATTACTTGTATTTATGCTTTCTTACGAATTTGGTATTTTTCTTTTTTACCCGATACTTCACGCCCCATTTCTTGATGACTGCATATCTTTTGCTTTCCTTCTCAGGATTTTTGCAAAAGTTCTACCACTTAATTGGTGGCTCATCCTTCATATCTATTGATTCCTCCTTTCCCTTGATTAGATCTCAGCTAACACAGGGTCGAGAACTTCTCTTTAGATTGAGGTGAACTCTCTGATTATTTATATTGTTAAATGTTCCCCTCCAACTTCAATTATGAGCGAATGGGGTATTTATCAAAATGAACTTTTGAGGAGCTCGGCGATTCATCAATGGTATTCCTAACATACCCATAAAGGGAATGCTCTCGGCTCTCGGGGAATCTCCATCTCTGCGTATCCGCGCGAGCATCCTGGAAATCGGAGCAAGATACACTCCTTAGCGGTATTGATCTTACCATTTAGAACTTATCGATTCAAAAGCGGCTGCGAGTAAGTAAATCCCGACCTAAATAACTCTCTAGATTTTGCCGAGAAAAAAATTTGTAACTAAGCGTATGTGAATCCAGTAGGAGAATTTGCGTTCAATTCTTTGCATCGCTATTAAAGAAATGGAGCATCGATCACGTACATCCATTGTAATCATGATAGAGCGAGAATGAATTCAAAATTTGTCTAGATTTCATAAATTTTAAGGCGTGTTTTTAAGAGAAGAAAATAACGAGAAATAAAAATCCGGCTCCGATTGTTTTACGCACGATTCGCGGTGAGATCCAGAAAAGAATTTACTAAAAATAAAAATGAAAATAAAAAAATAAAATTCTACTCTAAACTATACCTTCGAGTTCCTCCTTTCCCGCTTTTTTGGGTAGTGAGACGGAGCTACTTTACTATTAACTTAGCATCTGTTATAGCGATCGAAAGAAAATGGGCTAATGCAAAAAGCTCAGTGAAATTCCCAAAGAAATACAAATCAGCATCTCGAGGTTGATGTCGCGACCTCGATTCCCTTTATTTGTTCAGTTCGATTCGCGACCAAGTTTCTTTGAATTCTGTGAGTTTCTTCGACTCGTTGATTAGTGGTTGCGGCCCGATTGTGATCGCTGACCTCTTTGTCGATTATTCTCGAAATTGATGTTGCGACATCTCACGTCGCAACCTCTTTGTCGTTCCCTTTCGTTACAATTACGATCCGACCTCGGTTCGAGTCGGGGACTCCACTCTTCCTTATTTACAGCACTTGCATCCTTGAACTCAGTCTTAGGTTGTAACTATATTTCTATTTTCATGCTAAAGTTCACAGGTTGTGACTTCCTTTTTCTGGTCGCGACTTTGTTTGTGGTCTTCTGCCTTCAACGGGTTTCGAATTTAAGTTGCGACCTGCGTGATGTTCATTTCCCTTCTTACGGTCGAGGCCTCGATTCTTTGTTGCAACCGGTTTCCTCCTTCAACCTCTATTCGGTCACGACCTCCGAGGTGATGTCGCGACCTCGTATTCTCTTTTACGGTTGCATGTAGTCGATTGCTCAAAAGTAGTTTGCGGAACTGGATTTTCTTACGCTCGGTTCTTCTTCGGTCGCGACTGAGCCAGGTGTCGACATTGTTTGTGGTCCTTGATTAATAAAGTGGTCATGACTTGGTTTCTTAGCAAGGACTTAGTTTGAAACCCGGCAGTTGCGACCTCGCACATTCTTCAACTCTTAGTTTGGTTGCAACTTCAATCTCTCTATTGAGACTCCAGTTCCCGTTTTCATGTCGCGACCTCAACTGCACGTCGCGACCTCAAATGGAGCCCTTTATTTAAAAACTAGTTGCAACTTTATTTTCTTGCAGAGACCTTGGCTTCATTCTGGCGGATCCATATGTGACCTTAGATTGAAATCGCGACCTCGAGTTGTCTTAAGCCAGGCGTGCGACATCGGCGTAATTATCGTGGCCCGAAAGATCTATCTACCTTGAATAGATTACTTTAGTCCTCAACAGCCACACTTCCTTTATCGCAGCCTCTTTCACTTGTTGCTTTGCCTTTCGTTCTGGTCGCAAGCTCGGCTTGAGTCATGACTTCGCTTGCTAAGGTCTTTAATTTCTTCCTAAAGCGATCTTGGTGATGTCGTAGCTTGAAATATTGAACAAATAAGGCTTCCATCGCGACTCAGATTTTCATTGCGACTTCATTTATGCTTGTAGGCTGATCTCTTATTGGTTTCTTTGGGATTTTCCGCCTGCTTGTACTTTTACGCAAAAATTAAATTTGAGTAAAATATCACCGCATTACGCATACAAATCAACATTTATCTTGTAATATGCTCAGAAAAATGGATTAAAAATCAAATGAGTTTTTTGACTTATCAGATATATGTTGATCTGATGTATTTACACTGGTTGTATTATGGATGTATATTGTATGCTGTAGATATGATTACCCATGAATCATAAATGTTGCATGTAGCTCTCATCATGTATGTAACGTGAAAGAACATGTAATGGCATTCTGCATTACATATGCACGAGGACATCGCGTGAAATGGGTTTGAGTGCATGACATGAAAGAACACTGTGTTTGGTGTTTAATGATGGGCTTTGAAAAAGGGATGATGTCCTAGAGTTGCACGGTTTGAAATTTATGTGTCGGGTAGTAATAAGAAGGGATAGACACCCTCCCCCCCCTTAGGTGAAAGACCTATATTCTTGGTTAAACACATGCGTCCAGTGGTGAAAGTCCGCGAAAGTGTTGGAAGGTGTATGACACCTGTGGTGAAACCCCGGAAAGCTCGTTACCCTCAAAAGACACATGACTTTTGAATAAAGCGATTTATCGGAGATTGTCCAATGAGTTGAATTCTAAAACAAAAATCTTTTGTTTTGAAATTGAAGTGTTCATACATGGCATATGTGAGGGAGTCAGTGAGGGCTTGAGATATTGGCATGACATGAGAACATTATATAAAACCCGTGAAAATTAGAAATTTTAAAAAATGGCAAAATGATAATAATAATAATAAATTGCCAGAATGGTTCAGGGAAGCTTAGAAAAATCTCTAGCTCTCGGATGATGAAACGTACTGCGCCATTAAATTCGTCTCACGAAATCTAGTGACCTAGAAAAAATTTCGTTGAATTGTAAGGGATCGAAAATTTTCTGAGTTTACTGATGGTGAGTTGCTTCAATGACTCAAGGGCGAGATTTTATGAGAATCTAGGTCGAGAAGAACTAGAGTTAAGTTCATTTAAAATGAATTGAACTAAGAAGAAATAAAATGTTTCGGGACAAATGAACCCGGACGGGTCATGGACGCTTGGAGCAAAGTGGGCCCTACGTCTAACTTAAACTTAAAAAGGAAAAGAGAAGAGAAAGATCACATTTTTTTTCTCCCCATTTTGGCAATTTCGGGCCCGGTGGAAAGCGGTTAGAGAGAGAGAAAGGAAAATCCTCCTTCTCTCCTACGATCCTATGGAGATTGGGTGAGTCGAATCCGTCGAGGCCCAAGATTTAAAGTTCATGCTTTCGGCGAGATTACGCGTGGATGCAGAAGCGACACGCGGAGTTTAAGTCGAAGATTTCGTGTTTGGAGAAGAAAGTTAGAGAGAAACTAGAGCTTCTATTTAAGATCTACGGAGCTCGGGTGGTCTTCTGCGTCATGTGAGACTTAAAGTAGAATTACTCGTGAGAAATTTACGACGTGGATAAGAAACTCGATTTCGCCAAGGTTTCGCCCGGAAGGTTTAGGTTCAGGAAGTGTTCGCGGGACTTCCTCGGGTCGTTGCTCACGCTTCAAGAGGTAGGGAACCTTCCTACTCGGGTTTATTTTCCATCTTGGAGTCGTTTTGGTCTTGGTTGGGCCTTAAGGGCTGTTTTGGATGTGATTTAAGAACGGAAAAAGCACATTTTTCGTAGTTACTATTCATGTGAGGCCTCGACTTTGGAATGACCATAACTCTACGTCAGAACTGATTCATGTGTTCTTAGACACTATGGAAAGACCTTTAAGTCTAGAATCCATCCATATATAACTTAATGCAATTTGAATTCATATTATGTCCGAAAAATATGAAAAATAGTAGGCCCCTGCTGGTTCTACGCATATGTCACTTTTCATATAAGGCCTCCAAATTTGGACGACCATAACTTTCTCGTCCGTACTCTGATTCGTGTGTTCTTGGACTCTACGGAAAGCCCCTTGAGTCTAGAATCTGGCCATATGCCTTTGAATGGCATTTGGTTCCCACATATGTTTTTGAAAATTTAATTGTAGCACCAAGTGTGCAAATTGCTTGGTTGTGATGACGTGTGTGGTCTAATACATTAAAATTGGTGTATGTTGGTTGGTGATTATATGCATGTTGATATAATTATCCATGAGGCTTGGGGAAATGCATGAGTAGGCATGTACATATAGCACTCATAGATATGTAGCATGGTGATAGGCACTGGCATATTGCATTGCATTTATGCGCAAGTACATCGCATGAAATGGGTGGGAGTGCATGGGAAAATCAACATTGTGTTTGGTTTTGATGTTGGTTTCGATCTAGGGAAAAATTCATAAAAGGTCATATGAATGATCGGAGGTTGCCTAACATGGCTTTTGAACAAAGCGATTTTATCGGAGGGTTTTCCACATAATTATTATCGGGTATGCCCACTATAATATATCGGGGGATTGTCCACATAATTATTATTGGAGTATGTCCACTAATTTATATCGAAGGGTTGTCCACATAATTATTATTGGAGTATGTCCACTACAATATATCGGAGGGTTGTCCACATAATTATTATTGGAGTATGTCCACTAATTTATATCAGAGGGTTGTCCACATAATTATTATCGGAGTATGTCCGCTCCTGATATCGAAGGTTGTCCACATAATTATTATCGGAGTATATCGATAATATATCGAAGGTTATCCACATAATTATTTGTCGGAATTATATCCACTAAAGTTTATCAGAGGGTTGTCCACAATAAAACAAATATCTTTGTTTTGAAAACAATTTTTCATACATGGCATATTGCATGTTGAGGGTCAGTGAGGACTTGATACGAGG
This sequence comes from Tetrastigma voinierianum, assembly GCA_016808115.1. Classification (NCBI taxonomy): domain Eukaryota; kingdom Viridiplantae; phylum Streptophyta; class Magnoliopsida; order Vitales; family Vitaceae; genus Tetrastigma; species Tetrastigma voinierianum. The sequence continues at coordinate 16,500 of JAEQBH010007995.1, read as the reverse complement.
ATCATGAGAGTAGCATCTCATTCGTATCATGTAGATTCCATTATAGGATTGACATAATCGTGATTGGAATGTGCTTTTGGCATGACCATTGCATGTGCACTTAGGTGGGGAGTAGCCCTTGTAGGATTTCACGCTATTGGGCATTGCTCACCTAGTCGTGAGACCCCCCTTTCAGGTACAGGAGATGTGCAGGGAGATGGCGCTCAATAGAGGTCGATAATGAGAAGAAAGTCAGATTGTGGCTTGATTTATATTTTGTAAAACATGTATTAGAATTCTTAATTTTGATATATGTTTTGTATAAGAGTGGTGTAAATTTAAACTCTTATGTCTCTTGTAGTCATAGTCATACATATATGTTTGAGTATGGATAAATGGGCCACTATGTGGCCATTTTACTTGTATGTTGACACAGTGTGGTTGTTGTATAATATTGAGACGAGGTTGCCCATGTAATTGCACAAAGTTGTATTTTGGGTAGAACTCCGTACAAGGAGACTACGCCGGAGTTTTAGATTAAATCCTAGGTCAGTGAAAGGGGACTCGATGGTGTGTGGTTCGATTTACCCAGCGTCCACGAATCTTCCGAGTTCACGAGTTGTCATGAACCCCGGGTTTGGGGTGTATCATAGCTTGAGTATCGAGCATGGGTACACAGTACTGGGGCTTGAGGACATGGGTTTGGGCCGTGGTCATTAAGGTGTGTCGATATGAGCATCACGGTCGATGTCGGGGTTTAGGTATGTGATTACAGCGATCCACGAAAGGATTAGAACACTGCATGCATTGTGTTTTTATGTGTGCTTTGGTGTATAACATGATGTGTGTTGCATCTCGTGTGCATTTATACGTGATTGGATATATATGGAAAACAGGGAACACTAGGGTTGGAAAACATAACCTTAGGGGTTCGGAAAACAATAATGAACATGAAAATTTTGGAAATCAAATTGAAATTGTATTAGTGGTTGGCGATTAGCACCACTAAGGAAAAAGGTGATGAGTGGGTTAGTTCATGATGGCTAAGTCTATTAGTGGTTGGCGTGTGCAATACTAGTTAGACTGAGATAGAAATTTAATAACTTGGTTGCTGTTTTACATGTGTAGATGGAAAGTCGAGGGTGGGGACGTAGAGGTCATCCATGAGGTGCTAGTCAAGCACCACATGTCTTTGACCAGTAGGCCTTTACGGAGGCCATGAGCGCTACATTCACCAGTTTTGAACAGGCTAGTGTAGGTAGAGTCGGGGAGGTCAGGAGTAACCTCCGAGGAGGTTTAAGGCGCATCATCCTCGGTGACATTCCACGAGGGAGATCAGGTGGTGCTAGACCATTGGTTCGAGTAGATCGAGAAGATATTGGAGGCTATGGAGATAACCTTCGATGTGTCAGTCCCGGAATGTGCATTCGACTAGAGGGTGAGTCCCAAGTGTGGTGGGACTGGGTTAAGACCTCTAGTGACTTAGAGGCAATGACTTGGACAAAGTTCCATGAGCTCTTCATGAGCAAGTATTTTTCGGCCACTGCTAGACATGCAAAGGCCTAAGAGTTCCTAGAGTTGAAGCAGGGAACGATGACAGTGATGGAGTACGTGGTTATCATGATCACCCATTATAAATACCAGACCACCCCATCGGTGAAAGGTACACACAAAAAATTCATTCCCTAAGCAGTTAATTTTCTCTTCCACTGGAAAGAACTGACTTAGGCATCGGAAAGGCAACGGGCGAACCTCGCCGATCCTTTTGTTTCTTATATTCGCAGGGGAGCCAGACATCCAGAGTCAACGGACCGACCCAGCAATACCAGCAAGCTCCAGCCCAGTTTTAATTGAAAAAGTATCATCGGTTTAAAATGTATCTACTTAGAACGGCAGTTCCTTTAAAAATAAAGGCGATCTCTTAGTAGATGGTATCGGCTCGAAACGCAGTAGGAGCCTGATCCCAGAATCTGAGACCCGGTAGGCGCGTGATGGCCAGGCCTCTGGGCCTGCTTGGAGCTACTGCACCTTGATACCTGAGATGGGCGCTCAGTTTCACGATAGCGTCTTTGGGAGAGTTGGAACAGCTCACGGCCCGGTCTGATGCCCCAGGGAGCGCGACGGGCGAGAAGGCCAAAACACCATTACCCAAGAAGAACAGCGACACCTTAACCCTCCTCGAGAAGCAGATGGAGAAGGGGAAACTAGGCAAGCCAGGGAGCATGACCCTTACAAACCCCCTAGAGAGAAGCGCAATGAAGAGAGGCATGGTAGGGACAATAGAGGTGATGGACCCATCCTTTATCAGCAGGAGACAAGGGAGCGGACATGGGAGCAAAGGTTTAGGGACATCCAAAGAAGAGCTCGGGCCCATATGAAGGAAGCCGTAGCAATGAGCCCAGCCTCTATGGACGCCTCTAGTACAACAAACCTAATCCCCGTTCATAGTCAGGGCCGTGACCCCTTCCTAAAATTCAGAATGCCGTAAATCAAAACGTTCGACGGAACAAAAGACCCCATTGATCACCTCAATACATATAAGAACTAGATGAGACGGACATCGACCCCAAACGGTAGAGCCTTCGCTATCACGCTTAAAGGGCCCGGCCATTGCCTATTTTAATGATTCTCTATCTCATCATTCACAATGCTTTCCACGACTGGCCTCCCAATTTCCATCTGAGCAAGGACGCACAGAGCTGGTTATCACCTTCACCATATTTCATATCTATGTCACATGTCCCAGATCCAACCAGTCAAGGCCTGATATTCATGTTCGCACTATCGCAGGCTGGGAGGTGTAGTCAAAAGACCTAATGTTCTATATCTCAAAGAACCCCCAAGCTGGTACACATGGCCGAGGTGTCGCCAAAACAGAGAAGTATATCAACGGTGAAGAAGCTCTCTTATCCAAGCAAAGGAACTCTTATACCTCAAAAGGAAAGAGCAAAGGCTTACAAGAAACGAGAACGAAGCCTCAGAGGCGTGCAGACAGATAGATCCTCAAGAGGAACTAGAATGAGCTGTCCCCAAAAGATTAGTAACGTCAGAGATCGCTCGGGGATTCACCTCAATCAGCAAAGAGCAAGATTCACCCGCATTACACCCCGGCGCCTGGGCATAGGTCTGGAGCATGCAAGGAAAATTTTCATGAGGGTGGCCATTCTGATAAAGTCAAAACCAAGAAAAGAGACAATACCAATACCGTGGAGTTCCATAGATCACGGACACGAATCAAGGGATCGTGATCCAACTGAGGAAAGAGATTGAATACCTAATCCGACGCGGACATCTTCACCGTTACGTGGCCTTAGAAGGGCAAGACAGCCACCACCACCGCCGCCCAACCCCACCAAGACCACCATTTTCGAGAAATCCACATGATCTCCCGAGGGTTTGCGTGAGCAAGAGTCCAGCTCAGCCGTAGAAGGCCCACCATGTAGCATTGTGATGCTGAAACATTAGAAGTACAAGCCGTATCCAAACTTCCTCGGCTGGATACTACCATAACCTTCTTGGACTCCGAAATGGAAGGCTGCCAACATCCCCATGACGATCCACTTATGATAAAGGCCGTGAGAAGCACAAATCATCCACGTAACCTGTTGACAATGGAAGCTCAGCCGACATCATCTTCGCATAAGCTTTCGACAAAATGGGCATTGGAAGGGAGAAGCTAGAGCCAGTCAACGCTTGCCTACGCGGGTTCTTTGGAGAAAGAGTGTTACTCTTAGGGTCGATACAGCTAGTGCTCACTTTGGGAGACCCCCCATGCCAGGTTACAACAACAGCAAGATTTCTCATAGTAGATGCCCCATCGGCTTATAACATGTTACTGGGTAGGCCCTCTATCAATACCATAAGGGCCATCCCCTCCGCCTATCACATGGTTATCAAATTTCCAATTGCAAATGGAGTAGGAATGGTCCGAGGAAACCAACGCATAGCCAGGGAGTGTTACTTAGCTTCAATGAAGCAAAAAACGGTCGACAACATCTATATGGAGGAGCTTGACATGTGTGACGAGGTAAGCACCCGACCTGTGCCCTTAGAAGAACTAGAGCCTGTACAGCTTGGCGACCAGCCAAAACACTTTGTCTACATAAGATCTAAGCTAGCTGAAGACATCAAAAGCCCTATCATCCATTTTCAAAGTATGTAACATGGAGGTATTCGTCTGAAACAGAAGACATGGGTGGAATTGACCAAGAAGGATCACCCATAAACTAAACAATCCATCCTTAAACCCACAAGCAAAAGAGGAGTTTACTTCTAGAAAGACGTGTAAGGCGATTAATGAAGAAGTAGGCAAGCCCTCCAAGCAAATAAATCGTAGAGAGTGTAGAATATCCTAAGTGGTTAGCCAAAGAGCCTCGCTAAAAGCAAAATGGCGTGGTGGCTTTGCATCGATTTCACATATATCAATAAAAATTCGCCCAAAGATAGCTTCCTCTACTCCTGATTGATCTCATGGACGCCACGGCCATTACATGAACTCCTCACCATGGACGCTTTCTCTAGCTACAATCAGATCAGTATGGATCCCAACGACCAAGAGAAGACCTCATTCGTCACTAGGCAAGGAACCTACTGTTATCGAGTGATGCCCTACGGACTGAAGAACGTTAGGGCCACCTAATTAAAGGTTAGGCGAACAAGATGTTCCAAATTGGTTAATCTATGGAGGTATATAGATGACATGGTAAATCAAGAGTTTAGCCCACATAACCCACTTAGCTGAGGCGTTCCAGGTCCTGAAAAGCTACAATATGAAGTTAAACCCAGCCAAATGAGCCTTCGGAGTCTCCACAAGGAAGTTTTTGGGTTTTATAGTCAACAGCCAAGGAATGGAAGCAAACCCAGACAAGATAAAGGCCGTGCTTGATATGCTGCCACCTTCAAACATTAAGGACATTCAACACCGACAAAGAATAGTCATAACAGCCGTCGTGTCTAAGGTCACGACAAATTTCTGCACTTTCTTCAGGTCCCTAAAGTGCCTTCATGGGACGACATCGCAAGGGAGGTGCATCTACTAGACTCAAACCTACTTGAGCTTTCTCCTGCTTCGATAAGCCCTTCTGAGGGAGAACTCTCACTTTTCATCCGTCGCTTTCTCGCATTCTCAACTAGTTTCGCCTCGTCGTAGAACTGGGACAGGTGCAACAAATTATTCTATTATTACAAACAGTTCTCAGAAGATGCAGAGAGGCATCAAGATGGAGAAGCTAATCCTAGCGTTGGTAACTACCTCTAGAAAACTCCAACCTTACTTCCAAGCTCATACCATTGAAGTCCCAACTGAGTATCCGATGAAGCAAGTACTGCATAAACCAGAATCCACTAAGGCTGGAGAAGTGGGCTATAGAGTCGAGTGAGTTCGACATCGTGCACAAACCAAGGACCGAGTAAAAGGGCAGGTTCCTGCGTATTTCATCATAACAACTCAGCGAGTTCACTAAGCTACCCAACTCGACGCCCTCCCCACCTCCCCATCCGAAGATTATTCACGCACCCAGGGCCGCCAATGCCTACAAGTGTGTTGGTCCGATTCGAATTTCTCCGGCTGGATAGATGTGGGAACACATCTCGGGCCCAAGCCTCCAAGACCAGGCCCACACAGTACCGCCATAGCTGACTTAACCTCGCCCCACCCATGAAGCATCAGCCGGAAGTGAGCAACCGACTCCCAATTGGTGGTAAAATGTATAGAAGACTCACGGCTGTGAGGAGAAATGATCCTATATCTCAAGAAGGTGCGAATTGCTTAAAGTTCATAATGAGGTCAAAATATGTACCAAGAGCGTAGAATTCCCCGTAGTTGATGCTCTCGCAAAACTCCGCACTCACTTACAGAAGATCTCAAAATTGATACCTATCAACACCTCCCGCAACCTCAATAAGCATCGACAACGGAGAAGTCTCCCCTGTGATGTCCAAACCGAGCTGGATGGACCCCATCTGGGATTACTTGGTGGAAGGTACACACAAGCTACCCAAAGAAACCAACTCCAAAAGGTCAGGAAAGATTCCACTGCTCCATCTGGGGACCCTTTATGGCTTCACGCCCATTCTGCTGAGGGAAGGAAGACTCCGCCAACTACATACTCGGGAGGTACACGAGGGCACTGTGGCAAACCATATCGAGCTCGGATCTTAGCAGAAAACCTCGAAGTGTGGGTAGTGACCGGCCCACAATGCTCAAAGACGCCAAGGCATAATCAAGTTAGAAAATGCAAAGCTCACATGAGCATGCCAAGATCTCTCATAACCCATATCACCAACACGCGCCATACCGGCCTCAAGAATGGTTAGGACATATTACAATCCCCACCCATTGAAGGGCAATGCAATTTATCATCAGAAGCTATAATTATTTACCAAACACCGAGGCCAACCCTTAGCAACAATCACATGCATTAAGGTATGTAACTTCGGGTCAGGTTCTATAATATGTTCGATCCCGAGGTCCCTTTGTGTCTCGGAGTAATGGGAAACACCGACAACTTCTAAGTTCAGATTTCGTGTGTCAGCTCGAATCAAGAACTACTACTCATCCTCGCCATCCACACCCACCTGCAAGCAAGAGGTCACTATAAGGACTCTCAAGGTAGTGCTGAGGACTAAATTGGAAGATCTAAAAGGAAAATGGGTAGAGTACCTCCTGCAGGTGGCAGGGCACATAGAACTACGCCAAGTCGCTGAACTCAGAACCCCATTCTCCGCCTCAAAATCGGGCAAGAGTCTCGCCGAGGTCGGATTAAAATACCAAGCGATTGAATCACAGTTAATCAACACAACGAAGAGGTTCTTCGCCAAACCTGATCTCCTAGAAGAAAAGTAAAGCGCAGCAGTCCCAAAGCTGTATATTGGAGGACTATCACAGAAAGACAAGAAGATACTATGATCAGCAACAAGCCCAGAGTTACAAGCCCGCTACCGGGTTCTAAAAGCTTCGCTTAGCAAGGAAAGACCCCACACATGGGAAGCTGGGACCAAATTGGGAAGGGCTCTACAACGTATCTCGCATAATCCGACCTGGCAACTACGAACTCCAGACAGAAGAAGGAAAGACCTTGCCCCACTCATGGAACGAACACCAAATCCGTTTCACCAATAAGACCTGAATGTAGTCTTTAGTAAGAATTCAACATTCCGATTTTAAATAATGTTTCTATGTTCATTTCAGTCGCTTGAAATTGTAATGGATCAAAAGTAAGATTATAAATGATAAAGCAAGGAGCTCCTAGCCGGTGCTGTCCGGGGCCTAAAAGCGCATGTTTCACAAAAGATTGTTTTTTATGTCAAAGGAGTTACAATTAAATACAGTGAATTACATTCAACGAAGTCATTCCTAGTACCTCAGACAAGCGCACAAACAAGCCTCTACTCTCGTGAAGAAAAACCCACAAGGAAAAGAAGAGAAAAAGATATGGCTCGATCAAGGCGTAAGCTTCTAAAAGTCACATAACACAAATACAAAATTTCATTACAGGAAGTTACAACTATCCGATAGATTACAAAATTCATTCTCAGATCTCAAAATTACAATTAGCAAAACCATTCTTCACATCGGCCAACACCCAGTCAAGGAAAAAACCACAAGCTAGAAAGGGAAAGAGAAAGAGAAAGAGAGAGGGAAAGAAAAAGAGAAAAAGAAAGAAAAGAAGAAAGAGGAAAGAAAAAGGATGTAGAAAGCTAGACTTACGTTTTCCTTTGAAGCACACCGCATCACGCTCCCTAGCAGCAATTCCATCAATGGGCATAGCTAGGAACACACAACTCCCACAAGGAGGAACAAGGAAACACAACTCCTGCTGCGTGCGGTAGACCATCTAAACCAAACGCGGTCTGCCGATCACCTGACGACTCGTGCGCTGACGACTAAACCCCGACCTCATCAAGCGCGAACTCCCACTCAAAGAGAGTAAGAAGTTCGAAGCAAAGTACGAATCTAAAAGAGCCGCTATTTATAAGGAAACCAGGACACTTAGGAAACCATGCAGTCCGTCCCAATTCCCTATAGATCCGCATTAAAACCGCGTGCGCTTTTCCAAGGGAAGAAAGACGAAAGAGCCAAAGAGCCATGTAGCTCAAGAGCCACGTGGCTCAATCTCAAAGTGGCAAATGTACTGCCTATAAAGAACTTGACACCTTAAGGTCAAGTGCATTACGTAACCATGTAGCTCAAGAGCCTAGTAGTTAGATTACAGAGCATTAACCAAGCCAAGGAAGGCCTCTAGCCAGAGCCCATAGCTCGCTTCGCAGCTTAATCGATCAAAAAGGTGACAGCCTAAGGCTAAGTAGCCATGGAGCCATGTAGCTCAGGAGCCCTAACAGCTCAAGTTTTCAAAGCTTAATTGCTCAACAAGGCAGAATAGCCTAGAAGGCTATAAAGCATCGAGCCATGTAGCTCAGAGTCCCAGAGCTCCGCTTTTCGGGGATCTTAATCGCTTCAAAAGGCAGAATAGCCTGTAAGGCCAAGTGAGCCACGGCCATGTAACCTCAGAGCCTAGTAGTCAGACACATGAGCATAGCCAAGCCAAGGAAGGCCTCGTAGAGCCGTGGAGCCCAATAGCCCGCTTTAGAGCTAATTGCCCGTGCTGCACAGCCTGTGGCAAAGTAGCCACGGCCATGTAGCCTACACTCAGAGGCTCGCTTCGAGCTTAACCGCCGAAGCGCACAGCCTGTATGGCCAAGTAGCCACAGAGACATGTAGCTCAGAGACCAGATACTCAATTTTTTTAGAGAGCTTAACCGTCAAAAGGCGTAATAGCCTAGAAGGTGGCCACGGAGCCATAGCTCGTGGAGCCCAATACCAAATTACGCAGCATAATTCGCCGCGGTGCCTGCGTGCCAAGGAGCCCGTAGCTCGCTTCGTAGAGTTTAATCGCCTCCAAAAGGGTCTTATAGCCCAGAGCCTCGAGGCCTGGGCCAGAGCTCACGTCAAAAGGCGTAACATCCTAGGAGCCAGTAACTCGGGCCGTTAGGCAAAATGTGATGTAACAGAGCAAGTAGCTCAAAGAAACAATAAAAAAGAAATGATGTATTAATCGATGAATCTTTGTATATCAACGAAAAGTCAATGTCAAAAGCAATACAAAAATCCCAGACTCGGCGCCCGGATATAGCAAGGTTAAAATAAAAGCCTAGGCGCCTAAGGTCGAGCCTCGACTTAAGGAAGTAAAGGGGTCAAAAGGCGGAGCCCCAGCGGGCGAGGCAGAAGAGTTGCCCTCCGAAGGAACCCGAAGATCATCAAAGTGTGGAGTACGATCGTGGCCCCGAAAGCACCTGGTTCCCATCGTCGCCACCGAAGCGTATTCTTCTACCTCCTCATCGAAGTCGGATGTTGAACTGGCTCGAGCTCCTGGAAGCTCCGCTCCGAAGGCAAGCCACCCGAAGCCCATCGGGTAGTCTTCGCTCAGCCCGCTTTATCACGCCTTGGCTAGCCACCGCCTCAAGGTCCATCCAAAGCTTGCCGAGCTCCGCTGCTGCCCACCTGAGTTTCCAGCTCCAGCTTCCTTAGCAAATCCCTGGCCCAACGTTGTCACTGCACAGTTCGCCTCGATACCGCAAGAACTCCTCTTTCGCTGCCGTAGCCTGCCTTCGCGACTTCACGTCCTTCCGCCTTTTTATCGTCAACTCGTGCCTCGCTGCTGAAGCTTACGCTTCAGGTCAAACCTCGTGCTTCACAAGCTCCTCGCTTAGGTCCCTTATCCGCTAGAAGGTCGGCCCTCACGGAGGTCGTGAAGCAACCTTAGCCTTAAGATTTCATCAGCCAGCGGAGCCCTGGTAGAAGGTCGCCCTCTCACTGCATCTTTCACGTAAGTAGCTAACTGCGAAAGAACAAGAAAGAGTCAGTTAATAGAACTGAAACAATAAAAGAAAGGATTGGCGAAGGTGCTCGGGAGACATACGTGCCTGCTCCCCGGGCGAGCGAGCAGGAGCCCCTCCTCAACTGACAGCAGGTCCACCTTCCGAGGCTCCAAGAACACTTAGTGAGCCCGTTACAGAGCAGAGAGTCTCACTTCACAAAAGACTGTGCAAGCGATCCTACCTCATCCAGATTGTGAAGGGGGCGGCGCCTTGGAACGGACCCAAACCGAAACAGGAAGAACCTCCAGTGGGGCTCAAATTACCCCAAAGAGTCTCCACCTCCGACAAATGATGAAGTGAAGAAGAGGCCCCACCTTTAAGTGATATAACCCCGAGTTAAAACCGCTGTGGGAAGCCTGGTTTTTTTCGCGATACCTTTCTTCTTCCCAAAGACTCTGTAAGGGTCCGAAGCTCTCCCAAAGCAGCTCGTAGTAAAGGCCTCCAAACAAAGGCAGAGGACTTCGAGACAGGGGGGTAAAGAAGGCTTCAGACTGAAAGTGGGAGACGGTCTCAAAGGCCTTTCCAGCTCCTCGCACCAGATCACCGACATCCGACCGGTCGAGCCTGGACAGCACGCTGGCGCAGCTAACTGCTCTCCGCTTCACCTCCTTCGCCTTCAGATCGAGACTGCTCAGAACACTAAGGCCACGCACCAAGGCAATGTTAGAAATATCCATAGCCTTTTGTAAAACCAGGCCAAACCAAAGCCGGCAGGACCAATGTGAGGCTCTCAGGAGGTCCACCAATCGAACGCTTCAAGTGTGTTCTCCCTGGCCAAAGTGGATCAGATCCCAATTTACTACCACCGACAAGAAATAACGCTCCTTCCGCACTTGTGGGAAGACTGGGGAAGGTCCGGGAATAATCAACTTAGAGTTAGAGTCGAGATATAAAGAAAGCCTTCAAATGTACTCTCCTTTACACCAAGAAGCTTTAAGAGCAAGGCTATGTCGGGACACCCGTATTCGTCTCAAAAACGACTACAATGATTCGTGCCACGGTGATCCAAGTCAACAAAATTCTGTTTCTATTTTCCTACTACCGTAGTCAAGCTTTACCGCAGATAGCGGTCTAGGTCGGGAACATCGGGATGGTTTTCATCCCCACAAATGATTCGTATCATGATTCAAAATGCAGGCTTTCATTTGGATTTCTTGACTCAGATTAAAAATAGGGTGTTAATACACCGGGCTAACCTAAAACAAATTTTAAGTGAGGTGATAGGGAGACCTTGAAGGTTTGGGTCATCAGCTTGATAAAATGAGGTTGCATTTGTGTCCTTGGGTTATTTCTCGCATTGGTGGCAAATGACATATAGTCATAGCCAAAACCCATCTTTGTTTAGCTTTAAAAACCAACCCTAAAAACACTCCTATTTGAAGTCAAACACTTACTAAGCATTTAATGTTCCAAAGAAGCTTTGAAAATGCATCATTTAACCTAATTTCGTGGTCAGAATGACATCTAGCACTGTCGTTGTATCTACCATTAAGAATACACTGAACCCTAAAGCATGACAAGTATTGACCAAAAGAAACACATTAAATAGCATTAATCCCTAGTTTGGAAAGTTTGAAACACATAAATGCAGTACCTGCTCCATTTAAAGCAGAGGAACACCTGCGGGACCCCATTAACCAACCTAGCAACCCTCCTCTTCATACTGAGGCTTAGCCAAACATCCCTTACGATCCTCAGCGAGGTGTTCGGGCAAAACAAGAAAAAACAGAGAGAAAAGAGAGAAATAGAGAAAATCAGAACCTAAAACAAAGCTGTAATGGGAAGCTTGAATGAAAATTTGTGGTTACAAAGTTATAAGGTGGCTTATATAGCCATACAAGAGATGGAAAATACCAAAATACCAAAAAAGGCAGACACATTGGGGACAAATGGAAATTATACAAACTGGATCAAATATATGATAGCGTAATTCTTGTTATCATAGCGATCGTATTATAGCGAAATTTTCGCTATGGCTGTGAAATTTTCTCAATCTCATGTAACTGCCATGCTAGCGAAAATCCTCGCACTTACATTGCTTCCCTCGTGATCAGCCTCAAACTTCCATTTCTTCGGCCCATTCTTGACATTTCTTCAACTCCTGCCGATGCAATCGAGAATTCATACCTAATCCTGGGCATAACCAAAGACCACACGGCCAAGCTTGAAATGATGGCTGAGGTCTCTAAACCCGCAAACTACCAAAAACAACCCCTCAAAACAAAATCAAGAGGTACTAACGACCCGCACATGTCCATCGCTTAATTAATATGATTAGTACGCAGAAAGCATTCAAACCTATCTTAAATAGATTCAAAATAGCACTTTTGGGTACTAATCACACCCCCAACCGACACGTTAGTCCCTACAATGCTAAAAACAATCAAGGTATGCATGCCGTGCTTTTGCAAAAAAGTATGCTATCCAAAAGTGTATGTACCGTGAAGGCTTACCTTTAGTACGATCATTGCACTCGCAGGTGACAAAACCATCATAAGAGAACAACACTCATATAAGAACAAGTTTTAGGCAACATCAATTCCAAAGAGGTCAACCCGAATCCCACCAAAATCTAAGTGTTCTTACTTCAGAATCTGCTTGAACCAATAAGTTGTAAAGCCATTCCCTTCCCCCAACCAAGCTACTGCCAGGGCCTTAAACTGTTGACCAACCTAAATAGAATCAGTTACACTCTTATTTCTTTCTTCGATTGCATTGTAGGGTGCAATGCTAAAAAATCGTCTTCACCAAAGTCCGTAAGGTCCACCGACATGACTTAACCAATTAAGGTTTAGGGCATCAAGTCAAAAGGATCAGTCGACCACAAACTCTTCAGGCTTCACCCCGGACTTCGAATGACTTCGAGAATTAAGCACCTACAACTCGCTAAACTCTACCCATCCACCCGTATAGCGAACACTAAGTCGATGACTCCCAACCAATGAAGGTTTAGGGCACTGGGATTTAAAGGCTTTCGCCATATACCCTATCAGAAACTGGTTTCAAGGCAAAGTGTCGCTAAGCCATAACTCTTTTTCTTCTTTCTTTTTATTTTTGCTTTTTCTTTTCTTTTTCATTTGGAAGACTTCATTGGTCTTCTTTTTCGGGTAACAAAAACCTATTAAGGGTCGTCAACAGATCTAAGGACGGTTTTGCAAAGTGAAAAGTGGTATAAAGCTTCTCAACCTATTGATAAAAAACTGATGTGCACTGTGTGTGATTAGCTAAAGGTGGATATACAAGGTTGAATACTGAACTCAATCGACCAAACTTAATCATGCATGGAACTGCTTCTAACATTATGGTAGCATACAAATGGCTTCAATTCTTCAACTCAAGGCAGAGACACAAAATATATGCACAAATAGCGCCTCAATTTTAATAAACGTAATTTGGGCACCAGGCATGATAACCGGGAAACTAAATGTACTATGAACTTATTCTAACACAAATTGTCCCCGCATGGAATGAGAAAGCTCAGGATGGAGTGGTACCTCCATCATGGGTAGGAGGATCAACCCCCAAAGGTGTCGAGGTGTCGTTTCGTGAAGTGGTTGATGTTATCGCAAATACAACACAAAGCAAACATGCCACCTAACCGATTATTACGAAAAATTTTTCAAGCAAAAAGAACTTGACAAAACTAAGCAAATAAATTAGTGGCTCGAGACTCGCTAGGAGCCACCCTTAATGTGGTGTCCCAGGTTTCAAGAGGGTCTGTATGAGAATTTCTCGCCGACCAATCACGGCAGACAACATAGGGTCACCTTCTGGCCCATTAACCTCGATCACCCTATTATCACTTTCTTGGATTGATTAGGCTCCATCAACCATCAAAAGCTTCTTGAACGTATTTAATGGGCCCGTCCATCGCGACTTGAGCTTGCTCCTAAATAGATGGAGTTTGAATCATATGTATGACTTGGTCCCCTTGTTGAAATTTTGCTAGTTATCATTTGATCATGCCATTTTTTCGATCTTTCCTGCACTTTGGGAGTTCAAGTAGGCATCATTTGTATTTCTTCCAACTCATTGAGATCAAGGAAATCTTTAACCCCTGCCCTACTTAGATCCAGCATGTTCACTTCTTGATTGCCCAATTATCTTTATACTCGATTTCCATCAAGGTGATATGCCTTACTTCATAAACCACCATAAGAGGACATTCCAAGAATCTGCTTAAGTCGGGCTCTATAGGCCCACAAAGTGAATCAAGCAGCTTGATGGACCCAATCTTTTCTATGTCGTTTCACCACCTTCATTAGAATGGTCTTAATCTCTCCTGCTGTCAAGCTCTACTTTGACCACTTATTTGAGGATGGTAAGGGTGGCCACCCCGTTTCAAAATCATATTTCAACGAGGTTTTCGAAGGTTTGTTACAAATGTGAACCCCCATCACTAATAATGGCTTTTGCACCTTAACCTAGAGAAGATGTTTGCTTTCAAGAGTTTGAGCACCACCCATGTCAGTTGGCTTTGCAGGGATTGCCTCAACCCATTCGACACATAGTCTACCCCAACAATATGTATGTATGAACTATAAGATGGGGAAAGGTCTGAAGTGAAATCGATACCCAAACATCAAATAGCTCGACCACTAAAATTGGGTTCAGGGGCATCATATGACGGAGAGACAATTTTCCGAGTCTTTGGCATCTATCACACACTTGGCACATTTGGTGTGCTTCTTTAAATAGGGAAGGCCAAAGAGAAACCGACTCCGCAAAGATCTTCATTGCCGCCTTCTCAGAAGCAAAGTGACCACCACAGCACTCTCATGGCAAGGCTTAGAATTCCTCATTGTTCCTCTTCAGCACACTTCCCGACATTCTATCATCTGCACAAAGTATTTAAACAAGAAGGGCTCTTCCCAATAATAGGAATGGATCTTTGCCAAGAAGTACTTCCTATCCTGTTCTTTCCAATCAGATGGGATTTCTCCTGTTGCGAGGAAATTGGCAATGTGAGCATACCAGGGAGCTTTTTCCAGCTGCATTAAAGACTTTAATTGGCCATTGATGGGCTGGGCCATGAGGCCATTATTGTTAACCTTTGAAAGATGGTCCGCCACCACATTCTCTACCCTCTTTCATTCTGTTCCTGCAAGTTAAATTCTCAAGTAAGAACCCATCTACAAGTCTTGCCTTAGCATTTTGCTTGGTCAGGAGATATTTCAAAGCGGAATAACTGTAAAAAATGACTATATCGCACCCAAACCAAGCATGCTCGAATGACCCATGCGTAGACCAATTACCAACAATTCTTTCTCCGTAGTAGTATAGTTCCTTGTGCTTCATTCAAGGTTTGCTTCGCATAATAGATTCTACATGAGGTTTCCCATCTCTCTTTGGCCAAGAACTACTCCAATAGCAAAGATCACTTGCATCACACATCACCTCAAAAGGTAACTGCCAATTGGGTGCTCGTACTATTGGTGTCGGGTCAAATGCGACCTAAGCTCTTCTCAAAGCTCTCCGACATTCTCTTCCCAAACAAATTCCCAAGATCTTCTTCTAGCAGCTTAAGTAAAGGGGCTCAGCAATCTCGAAAAGTCCTTGATGAATCTTCGTAAAGCCCGCGTACAAGGAATTGCCTAACCGTTTTTACATTTGTCAAGACTAAGAATTGGAACAGTCTCAATTTTTGCCTTGTCAACTTCTATTCCCCCCGCTGAAATAACAGCCCCAAGACAATTCCTCGGGTTCACCATAAAATGGCATTTCTCCCGGGGCCACACCCGCATTCTTTTCAATGCACCTCCGCAGGACAGCTTCAAGATTAGCTAGACATTCTTCAAAATCACCTCCATATACAAGCAAGGATGTCATCCATGTAAACTTCCATTACGCTACTTCTCCACCATATCGCTAAACATACTAAGCATACATCTCGAAAGGTGCGTGGGCGCTAAAGACCAAAAGACATCCTCCCGTAAGCATAAGTGCTAAATGGACAAGTAGCGTAGTCTTTCTTGATCTTCCGTGCAATCTCTATCCGAAGTACTCGAATACCCATCCAAAAAGCAATAGAATGGGTGTCCAGAAACTCTCTCAAGAAGCTGATCAATGAAGGGCAGTGGGAAGTGATCCTTTCTTGTTACTTCATTAAGCCTTCTGTAATCTATGCATACCTTCCAACCGGTGGTAAGTCGAGTAGACACCCTCACCCTTTCATTTTCACAAGGCTCCCGCCTCTCTCTCTGGGCACTACCCGGAAGCTATTACCCAAGTGCTATCGATACGTAGGTAAATGATACCAAACAAGAATTTCAGGACTTCAATGCGCGAACTACCCTCTTGCAAGTGAGGATTCCACCTCCTTGTGGTCGCCTCAATGTTTTAGATTCTTCTTCTAAATAAAATGTATGAAAAAGATCATTGGTTTATGCCTTTTAAATCAAATTTTCCACCCCAAAGCTTCGTTTGCTCCTTTTTGAGGAGGTGCAGTGTAGTTGTGCTCTTTGGTGAAAGTGGTCGCCAGTTGATGATATTACAATTGGACATTGCCTGTTTTCCAGAATTCTATTTTAACTCAACTCGGGTAGGTTTGAGCTCAATCACGAGGTTCCTGTCTCTACACCAATCAACAGAGGTAGAATTTCGATTTCTTTCACACTCGTACTGGCTCCATGCATTGAGGTTCTT